>PISX010013524.1:0-56365 GCA_004024625.1 Mellivora capensis | reverse complement strand
TTTTTTTTTTTTTTGATTAATTTGTTCATTTATTTATTTGACAGAGATCACAAGTAGGCAGAGAGGCAGGCAGAGAGAAAGAGAGGGAGAAGCAGGCTCCCCCCCAAGCAGAGAGCCGGATGCGGGGCTTGATCCCAGGACCCTGAGATCATGATCTGAGCTGAAGGCAGAGACTTAACCCATTGAGCCACCCAGGCACACCTCCTTGGGGAGTCTTCAGAATGATAGCCACCTTCCTCATTTCAAGGATCGTTTTCCTGGAGTCAGAGGGCTATACCAGATATCCTCTCAAAGCTCTGCCTATTTTTATGAATCTGCGATGTATTAGAAGTCTGAAGATGGAAATCCACTCCTGGCTAGCCTGAGTCAAGGGCCGATGTAGGGCTCACATAACCAGTCTCTAGTGGGGCAAGGCTGCGGTTGGTCTGAGGGCCCTGCCCCAGGAGGTGGTGTGCCCCCTGCATGCTTCCTTCTCTCCCTTTGTCTGTGTGTTGGCTTTGGATTTTTGTTTTCGTTTTTCACCCAGCAGAACACATAACCCTTGAGAGGCCTGGCTTTAGCAAAGGGAGTAAAGAGGAATTGCCTCTCTCTCCTTGGTTCCAGGCCAAAATATTCTGGAGAAGGGCTAGGTCAAGGGCACACCCCCCCGAAGACAGGCAGCCCGTCCCGCAGTGGTTGGAGTGGAGGGGGGGACAGAGCCCAGGAAGAAGGAGGAAGCAGATACCCACAGATACCCATCATGGTACCAAGCCAAATGCTAAATTCTAAATTAGCACGAGGCTTGAGGGAGAAAAGAGAAAGAGAAATAGAGCACAGGTCAGAGCAGGGCTGGGAAAGAATGAGGGACAGGGTGGCTCTGGAGCACAGGTATGCTAATGGAAAGGACATACAGTTCTACTCTTGAATGAAGATGCCCCCGGCCATATGTTTTTCTTGCCAATTTCCTTTCAACCTTAACTAATAACTTTTCGTCCTTAAATTCTGTCTGAGCTAGTTGGCAGAGCATAAAAACACTTTGTGCTTGGTATAGCTGGAAAGACTCCCATGACGATTTTTGCTCTCCTCCTTTTGTCTCTAAGTTTCTACCCAATACAATCCCTTTCTTAGTTGGCGACCAGGGGGTACGCAAAGGGCAGAAAACCCTGTCAGTAGAAGCTACCTCTGTTTACTCGCTCCAGCCTGTCCTGCGTGATGAACTCCAGCCACGAGTGGGATGAGAACTGATTGGCAGTTGAAGCTGGACTGAGGGATAGGGTCTTCGCTTTCCCAGAATGGACACCAACCTGACAGCGGCGGTCACAGAGATGTGCAGTGGGGATGATTAGGACTTGGGAGCCGGAAAGATGCGGATTTGAATCAGGCTGTACAATGAGCAAGGACTGAAATGGAGGCTGCCGGCACCTCCCAGGTCCCCCTTCCCAGCCAAGGCATTCATTCTCCCAACTGCTGAGGAGACTGGCTGCTGAGGCCTCACAGCTGAGGTCCCTCCTAGGACAGCCATGACTGAGGGACCGAAGTTACACCTCTCCCAGAATGGCCTGATGCAAGGGTTCAGAGCCCAGTGCTTGCCCCTCCATTCAGGGCAGTTCTGAAGGTATCCCAGCTCCAGAGCTTCCAAGGGATCTGCAGGGGCCTTTCTTGGGACTGCCTCAGTGTTCAACCTCAGCATCTGTCCCATCCTGCTTCCTCACTCCCTAACAGGTGTTGCTTCGGAGAGCACTCCCCAGGAAAGCTCCTACGTGCAAATGTCCATCTCAGCATCCAAGACAGATATTCCCTTGTAGGACTTTGTCCATCAGGATGAAAGCCAGCCAATGTATGAATTGAGCAGGTTGCTCGTAAAGTTATTGTAATGTTTTTAAAGCCACGGCCTGGATGATTCAGTCCCAGAATTGAGCCACAGTTAAGTAGGATACAGTCTATTCAACCAGAATAACTTAAAAAATAACACGGGTCCTTTACTGATTCTACTGGGAGTGGGACTTCTGGTTGCAAGTTCCTGAAAACCCAAGTAAGCTTGTTTAAGGAAAGGAAAAGTTTGTGTGTTCTCATGGTCCGTGGAAAAGGTTCGTGAACTCTGAAGTCCAGGGGTAAACTTTCATGCATGTCTGGATGCAGGAGCTCAGGGGGGTCGTAGGACCTGCTCTGTCTTCCTTCTTCCTTTATGCTACCGCCAATATCAGATGGGTTTAAACCACCTGCTGGCAAGATGGTTCCATTACCTGCATGGTTTACTCCAACATTCCAGCCCCAAGGCTCATGTTCACAGTAGAAGAGAGAATGCCTCTCTTCCTGGTGCTCCCATGGAACAGGTGTGTTGCAGAGTGGTTGACAGCATGGAGTCTCACCCCATGTTGTCCCGGTGCAAATTCCCGTTCTGTCCCTCAGCAGCGATTTGGCTGTAGATGAGTTACCAGACTACAACTGTATCTGTACAGTGGTTGAGAACACTGGGAGCCAGAAAACAGTGAAACATCTCAAATGTCCTGAAGGAAAACAACTGCCAACTTAGAACTCGTACCCAGTGAAAATATCTTTTAAAAATGATGGTGAAATAAAGACATTTTCGGATAAACAAAAACAGTAGTTTGCTCCTAGCAGATAGGGGTTAAAAAAAAATTCTGAAGATTATACTTTAGAGCAAAAGGAAAGTTATCCTGAATGGAAAGTATGAGATGCAAGCAGTAAAGAACAAAAATGTAATTGTGGCTCCAGTGGTTATAACGGTTCTTCGTGATGGTTTTTGTTGTTTTCCTATCGCTATATAATGGCAGCCGTTAGATTATCTCTGTGTGTTGGCTGGGCTCGGTGCGGCAGGTCTTCTGTTGGTTGCCCTTGGGATGTCTCCTGTGGTTTCCATTAGATGTTGGCGAAAGCCAGAGTCATCTGGAGGCTCAGCGAGGACACCATCATATCTGGGCCTTGCTCACTCTCCATGTGCTGTCAAGTCCTCTTCTTGCGCTTGTGTTTTCTCAGATGGTAGCTCAGGATTCCTAAAAGTGCACTAGTGGAAGCTGCTAGACCATCTTAATGTTTGGTTCAGAATCACTTCTGACTCCAGAGAAGCAGAACCAATCAGATGTGTACTATTTATAGATGTATATATTACACATATGCATATGTACATGTATTATATACATGTCATATATACTGTATATGAGATATACATATATGTGTATAATATTGAGGTGCCTGAGTGACTCTGTCGATTAAGCATCCAACTCTTGATTTCAGCTCAGGTTATGATCTCAAGGTTGTGGGATCAAGCCCGGCATTGGGGGTTGGTCCATGCTCAGTGGGGAATCTGCTTCTTCCCTCTCTTTCTCCCTCTGTACTCTCTCTCTTTCAAACAAATAAACAATAATAATAAAATTATATTTGTGTAATATGTAGACCCACTAATATAAATTTATGATACGGAATTGGGTTACATGATTATAATAAAGAGAGTTAATTAGTAGTAATAATAATAACAACAACACACTTCCCACAGATGAAAGCCCAGGCCTACATGGCTTCACTGGTAAATTCTAGCTAACATTTAAATAAGAATGAGTGCCAATTCTTCACAAACTCTTCCAAATCCCAGGTGAGCCCTGTGGGACTACATCAGAGAGAATACCAGGTGTTCGTTGGGGATCTTCTTTGGAGACCAGCTACCAAAATCCACCTTGTGCAAAATCTGATGATAGATCAAAAGAGCAGACAGTTTTGGGCACGTAGCCCATTGCTTTCTGAAACTCCTTTGGCTGGAGCCTTCCATGTTTGGGCTTTGCTTCTCAGGAAGTACAAAGCCCCTTGAAGCCGTAACACACTAAATTTATAGCAATCATTTACATCTTAGTATAAACCAAGGACTTGGGAGATGTGATATTTAATGTTGCGATAAAAGGAGATATTTCAAAGCCTAATTAAGACTCAAGGTGGGAAGAACGGAAGTTGACTGAAGGACGGGTGGGACAGGCTGGATGGCAAGGTTGGAATCGGAAAGTTAGCTCACTCGCTTGTTAAGTTCGCTTTGTACCGGTCCTGCTTAAGGACTTTACGCACAGTGATAGCAGAGTCGCCTCTCGAGGGTATGGGCGGGTGGCATTAGTAAGAATCTCAGTCCAGCGCCATGAATCTATAATGGCACAGTTTTGGACACATACCAGCAGGAAAGGAATGGGCTTGCGGGCATCAGAGCCTTTCCAGGGCCTCTAAAATCACAAATTAGTTCTGCAGTGTGGTCCGTCGACAGCCTTGTAACTCGAACCACAGTTACTACAGAACAAAGATTCTCTCCTTTTCCCTAAGAATGATGCTTCGCTTAGAGATCAGAGCACATAAGAGTCTTTATAAGCTACTTCATAAATATTGACATCATAGTTATTTTGACCTCAGTGACCCAAAGCTACCAACAGTGGCAGAGGAGCCAAAGGGTTCAATGTGATTAGCCAGTCTGAGAGTTCTTTTCTGGGATTTCAGCAGGCCAGGGATTCCTCAAGTGTGCTGGGGTTGGAAACTGTAAACAAGAGACACTGCTTTCTTCTTATGTGGTGGTCTCCCCTCTGACACTTGCATTTCAGGTCTTACCTGTCCCACGTACAGCCTTTGGCATGAAACGTTTCAGTGAATAACACTTTCAAGTGGCTTGCTTAACTCCATTTCTCCGCACACGTTCAGTGAGCTAATTCTATTAGCAGAGGTTGTTGACAGTCTGAGAAAAAAATCGAAGGAGTTCATTTTTGGCAAAGATTCCTAATTTGTAATGTTGGTGGTTACCGCACCCAAGCCTTCCAACTTAATTGGAAACAGAGGAATGTAATTTAGTGGTGGCTGTTCCTCCGGCTGTTAATTTAGCTGATTTGAATCCATTAAGGTTTTAATGGAAACAATTCCTTGCTAATTAACCAGAACCTCCCCCACTGATAGCTGCTTACAGGTAGGATACCCGTGGGGCTTTCCTCGCCCTTGCTTCCTAGAGCGTCGTCTGCGAGGGCATTTGGCTCTCATATCTCCTGGATACGTTTGGCATCTAGAAACAGATCTTTGAAACTGATTTATAATCAAAACCAGAGTCTATTCAGGGACCAAACACTAAAACTGCTTGAGTTTTGTTTTTCTAGCTGAATTTCCAATGACAAAATATTAAAGGCGTTTTGTTTATTGGCTTTTCCCAAGAGATCTACTGCTAAGATAAGGCTAAAGCTTCACAACATTGTTTGAAAAGAGAAGTTAGCATCTTAAGGATCTTCTTAAAAAAAAAAAAGATAAAGCAAATACTTTCCACTTCATTATTTTATTAAGACTTTAGTGATTTTGAAAATCTGATGTTTTGGTCTGCTCACCGTTGTGGACTAATGGTGGTCTTCTGAGTTTTCCACAGGAGTGTTCAAGCTGATGAGGCAGCCCCATGTTCCAAAATATTTACAAGGCGTGGGTACTGAACGGTCTCACTTAGTCTTCCCCCAAGTCAGGAACCAGGCTCAGCCCAGTTCTGAGAGAACAGACTTGAGCCCCAGCTGTCCCAGGCCTAGAAGCTTCAGAGGTAACTGTCCTAAAGTGTCGAAACAAAATCTCCTCTACAGGGTCACGGTAAAATACGGCTGATTTTTTTTTTTTTTTTTTTTTTTACTTATTTATTTGACTGACAGAGATCACAAGTAGGCAAGAGAGGCAGGCAGAGAGAGAGGAGGAAGGAGGCTCTCCGCGGAGCAGAGAGCCCAATATGGGGCTCGATCCCAGGACCCTGGGATCATGACCTGAGCCGAAGGCAGAGGCTTTAACCCACTGAGCCACCCAGGCACCCCAATACGGCTGATTTTAAATTGCGAAGGCAGACTTAGCACAGATCAGATCTAGGATGGCTTCCCGCCCATCTTCCCCTCCCCTCACTTCTCCTTGCAGCCGAATCTGGTAGGTGATCCTCCTTCATCCGTCAGAACATACTCCACGGCTTGAAAATTGCCTGAGTTTTCAGGGGCAGCTTATTATTGGCAGCGCTTTAATGAGTCTGGGAAGAGGAGCCTTCAGTCAGCACATTCGCTTCTGGGGTCTGATGGGAACACGTGTGACTACAAGCAACAAAGGGATTCCTCCAGCCATGCTGGAAAACCAGCTTCAGTGACTCCCAGCCCTGTCCCATGGTCTCCTTGAGGTTGGAACTTCTCTTCTTAATTTCTGCTTTCATTGGGCTGTTAGTTTCAAACCACATGCTTATCTCTTCTCAAAAGTCAATGTATAGCTTACATAGAGGGGAGGCCTAAGGATTAACATGTCCCTCTACCAAGGAAAAGGAATGTGTTCTCATATGCTCATTATTCAATTACCATCCATTGGATGTCTCTTCAGGGATCAGATGGTTTCGATTTTCCAAGATAGCTCCATGGAAAGAAATTTTGATGTTTTCCATAAAGGCCAGTTATTAACTATATATTAAATGTGGTCATATTTGAGGTTCTTATAAAAATAAGGAAAACCAGGGGCCACTGAATTGTGTATTCCATGTTTGAGGTTTGACTGATCACCTTAACTGTATGTTCACATATTTGTTAGGAGCAAAGATGATTAAAGCATGATTCTGCTTTACAAGTGTTCACACTTAGCAGGGGGCAGAAGGCATGTGTACCGATGGCATTAATAGAAGGCAGAGACAGGCAACGGTGCTAAGGAAGAAAATACTGATGGGGGAGTTCAGAGAAGGAGTTTATTTGAACTGGAAAGGAGACCCGGGGTTGAAGGACACCAAAGCTTTGGAACAGTGGAGATAAATTGCAGTGTTGAAGGCCTGCAAAACACAGAAGCAGAAATCTGCAAAGGGTAACGGAGTGGAGGGCATGGAAGGGGTGTACAATGAGATGAGAGAATGAGAAATCGATCCATGAATCTTACAGCAGAGAGACTGGATATCATTTAGGAGGTGGTGGGTTGAATCCGAATATTGAGGTAGGGAAGCCTGATCAGAAGAGCTAATGTGATGTCACGAGTAGGCTGGGGGTGGGCGGGTGTGTGTAGAGAGAACAAGAGGAATGCAAGGAACATGGAAGGAACCAGTCAGGCCCCTGTGCGGGAGGGGGGAATTGTCCACGGAAATCTGTGGCCACGTGGGGAGAGTTCAGGCATCTGACAATGTGTGTGGCAAGGGTCCAGTGAAACACTCTGGCCAGGGAAAAAGGACTCTGGGTGAGTTAGAGCCGCACTTCTCAAGCTTTAGTGTGTACACAAACCACTTGGGGATCTTGTAAAAATGTAGATTCTGAGTCTGCACGTTCGGGTGGGGCCTGAGGTTCTGCGTCTCTAACAAGTTCCCAGGTGAGGCTCAGACTCTTGGTCTGAGGCCCACGTCTTGAGTAGCAAAGAGCTGAAGTAACTCACGTTTGCTAGTTTTAGGAAGTGATTTACAAGCGCTCAAAATCTGTGAGACCTCTATTGTTTCAGAGTATGTTTATTTCTTTAAATCTCCTTCTAAATGTGGCAGGAAGCTGCCGTGTGGTTAGATTGCGTGTGGTTTTTAGGTTCTCGCGAGACCCGTCCAGATTGTGGCCTTCTTCCCAGGAGGGTGTGTGAACCGCCTTTGTGGCTCTGGAAGTCTCCAAGGAGAGTCTGCTCAGGGCTGAGCATCCCTTCAAGATAATTCAGTGGCTGCCCTAGTTTCAGGTAGGAGATCTCTTCATTATTAAGGAAGCCTCCCTTCTGTGTTTGGGATATAAAGGAGGAGAAGTCCAGGGAGGAAAGATAATCGCCCAGAGGCAGCAGGTCCTCAAGCCGGATCCATCTCACTTGGTCTTCCCCAAAGTTTAGGAATCAGGCTCAGTCCAGTTCTGAGAGAAAAGACCTGAGCCCCAGTGTTCTGGAGTCAGTCCGCAGTCTGGGAGGGAATGGGGTTAACCTCAAGGCAGTGTTGGTGGGTCAGCGACCAAAGTGGTGGTGGGAAAGCAGGTAATGTCGCATTTGAGGTTGGCCCATGCAGATAGATGGCCCCCCATGTCTGGAACTGCTCTTCATGACTTTGAGGGGTGCTTCTGGCTCATTCCCTGTTACCGCACAAGGCCCTTCATTTATGGGGAGACCGGCTTCAGCTTTGTGCCAGCCCTCTGGCAACAGAGACCCCCGGCCCTCAAAGAATTAGCTTTGAGCTTCTCCTCATGGAGCTGAAAAGGAGGTGCCTAAGCCAAATCCACTTATGAATATAAGGGAACTATTTATTTCCCTTCATTATCTTGGGCCACAAAGAAGTCCTATGTCTCCTAATAATCAAAGTGGTAGGATTCTCAACCACCATCTACCAACTTGAGCCACCTTTACATCCTTATTTCCTCTCCTGGAATAGCATCCTAGTGTCACCTCTGAAGCCAGAGCTCCAGCCAGACCCAGTGGGCCTGGACAAGGCCTGGGCACTGCTCTGTGCAGGAGGGGCTTGAGGTCCCCCTGCACTACCCATGCCCAGTGTTGTCCATGGTCAGAGCATCATCCTGGGTTTCAGCCTTTGAGGAGCTGAGGAATCAGCCTCACTGTCACATGGGATTTTTACAGAAGCCCATGGCTTTGCATGGTGTGGCTATGAGGCCCTGTTGGATAGGAGCAGCTTCTCAGGGTTGGAGGGGCAGGGACAGCAGATGGCTCCCCTTCCAGGACCAGGGCTCAGTCTCTACTTGGTTGGCTCTCTCACCAGTCATTAATGCACCGCTCAGAGGCCCTACTGTATGGGTCCCCATCATAGGTCATCCCTGGACAATCAAGGTCCTGGTATAGACAGGGGTCAGAGGTCACTCGGCTGGTACCCTTCTCCCCTCATAGTGAGTTCCTTCTGGTTGGGGGTTCCTTGCCATCATTTTCACCCACTGATCTCACCCACTGGTTAGAAGTTGGGTCCAAGCAATCACCCGTTACTCTCATCATTGGAGGTGCACACACAGGGCTTCTGGTGTTGAACAGCAAGGGCTGAATCACAGCTCTACCAAATAGTTCATGGCCTACTTACTGATCAGGGGCATGTGCCTTGGGGCTCACGTTCCAGATCCTTCTCTTCCTCAGGCAGGCCCAGCATCACTTGGAGTCTAGGCTTCCTCAGCCACAAAACAGAGATGCTGATATTGCCCTCCCCTGGGGTTGTGGTAAGAATCGAGAGATACAGTGCTGAGCAGGGCGGGGTAGGGGGGGAGCACCTTGCACTGTGTGTGGCACATGGGAAGCCCCCAATACATATTAGCCATTGCTATGAAATGATGCTTATTTAATAAGTAAGGAGTTGTGGGTTTTATTAGAAGCAAAGCAGGTCGGTCTGCTGCTTAGTCCCTAATCCCTCTGGGAAGCCACACCACGAGCTCATAAATGCTGAGTGCGGCTTCCACCTGGTGGCCGCATCCCCAGGTCTCTCATCAAAAACCTTGGAGGAAATGAAAAGGCCTGTAATTTATAAACTGAGGCTTCTCAAGGGGGCAAGAGGAGGGGAGGGTCGGGTCAGAACCCATGCTCTGGGGCTTCGTGGGGTCTGTGCACGCCATTCGAAAACAAAGCAGCACTTTGTCCTGTGGCTTGGCTTGGCTTTTGGTCATAATATTTAATTAATTTTGAAATTTCAAGTAACATGAAAGGAAAGTGTGAGACATTTACATCTCTCAAAGAAGGGGGCATGGGTTTAAAAGGTTGAGAAGCCATCTATAACCTATAAAGCACAGCAAAGCTCCCAGGAATGTTCCAGCTATAGGAAGGCACAGTGCTCTGCTCCTCTGTCCGCTCTGCCAAGTGCCCACCCATCCCCAAGGTGGCCAGGGGCGGGCGGCGCCCACACGGCCTCCCCGTCGGCCTCATTGGAAAAAGCTGGCACATGCACAGGGTGCTTCTGTGTTCTGGACCCTTCTTTTTGCTTTCTAATGCTAATGAGTGAAACTTGAACAAAGGTTCATTAAAACCATTTGAAACACGATGCCCCCCATCCTTGGGTTTTCACTATTATTCTAACTACCCATTAGGATGTGGGACATAAATCTTTATTCAATCTGAGAGGTCCACTTGCCGCTCTGGTGAAATGAAACTCCTTTGTGGATCTTTTGTCCTAGTTTTCCAATTTTTTTTTACACAAAAGACTTAATAAAAATTTAAAATTAATGAAAGTACAAAATACTCTTGCAGAAAAGTGTACAAGCGTCAGGCTTAATGAACTGTTGCAAAGTGTGACCAATCAAGAAACAGAATGTTACCATCCTCCCCTGCCCCTCCCCCTATCCTTGGTCACTAACTACCCCCAGAATGGTGAACACACCATTCTGGGGGTAGTTCTAACAGCACAGAATTATTTTGCTTGTTTTTGAACTTCATGTAAACGGAACCTATAGGACATGCTCTTTGGGGTCTGCCTTTAGTCAAGATTATGTTAGGAAGCCCATCATCCATATTGTGCAGAATTGTCGTAGATCATTCTCATGCCGAGTAGTATCATTGTGTGGTCTGTTGTGGTTGAAGCCATCGCCAGTGGAGGTGGCCATGTGTCCCCTAACAAGGCTAGTCCCTGGATGGGCATGTGATTGAGGTGGACCGATTGGGATTTCCCAAACTGGAAGCAGATAGTATCTCTCTGCCTCATGGGAATGAGTCTATCTGGAGGCAGACCATCTGTGCTTGGTCCTGGCTGTGTCACTCCTAGCTAAGGTATGTGGTATAAGTTATTTAATGTCTTCGTTTTCAATCCTAGTTTCTTCATCTTTAAAAGGGGAATAATAACAACAACAACAATAATAATAATAGCATCAAGAAAATTAAAAGGCAACTTACTGAGTGGGAGGAAATATTTGCAAATCATATATCAGATAAGGGACAAGTATTCAAAGTATATAAAGAGCTCACAACTCAGTAGCAGAAAAACAATCTGGTTAGTACATGGGCAGAAGATCTGGGCAGACATTTTTCCAAAAAAGGCATACAGATGGCCAACAGACACATGAAAAGATGTTCAATATCACTCATCAGGGAAATGAAAGTCAAAACCACCATGAGATGTCGCCTACCACCTGTTTGAGTGGCTAGTATCAACAAGAAAAGAAACAACATGTGTTGGTGAGAATGGAGAAAAGGGAACCCTCCTGCACTGCTGGTGGGAGTGCAAATTGTGCAGCCACAATGGTGCAGCCACTATGGAAAACCATCTGGAAGTTTCTCAAAAATTAAGAATAAAACTACCACATGATCCAGCAATTCCACTTTTGGGTATTTATTTGAAGAGAACACAAACACTAACTCGAAAAGATACCCGCCCTCCTCTGTTCATAAGACACGGAAGCAACCTGAGGACAACTTGCCATTTGTGACAATATGGCTGAACCTCGAAGGCATCATGCTAAGTGACATGGGTCAGACACGTCAAGGCAATGACACCAAACTTTTGGACCAGACACTGGATTCTTCATTATCACGTACTCATAAAAGAGACAGGTTCCCTTATGAATGCTTTTGACTAGGCAGTAAAATTGTCAATTCGTGACCTGTGAAGGCCTGTATTCTTAGGTTTCTGTGTGATCACATGGAGAGTACACACCGGGCGCTACTTGAGTGTATGGGAGCAGGGGGCTGTCTCAAGGGAGGGCCCCTGTGCACACACGCTGCAGGCTGAATGAGCGGCTTTGTCCACACAGCACCATATTTACTTGAAGGAGCAAGTGACAGACAGACGTCTGGTGGTTATTCAGACTCGGGTAGCTGGCAGAAATTCTCTTGAAAATGAATTAGGAGAGCTTGCCATGTCAAAGAAAATAACTGTCGGTACTTGTTGCCAAAGATAAGTTTTGGACTTTCAAATAAAAATTAGAATTTCAGAAGACCCGGAAATGCCACCATGAGCAAAACAGCTCCCCACGACTTCAAGGCCCTTCTCGTGAGGTGACCGGAGACACTAATGAATGGGATTGGGTCATGCTCTTTCGTGCCTCTCTTTACCTGTGCCGCCCCCTCTCCAGGTTGTAACCATTCTACTCCCAGCACGAGTTTTAACCCACTCGTCAGGCCCTTCCCTCCACGCCTCATCGGGTTCCTCACCCCCCCACATCCAAGGCCACTCATATGGGCAGCGTTCACTGGGGTGGGGCTGAGTGACTTCCAGGACAGCTGCCCTGTGTGCCACAGCCTTACGGAGACAACACCTGCTGGTTGGGTGATCCCTTTGTTTAGGGTCCAGGAGGGATTCAGGTTCTAATGGTGGGAGGCTAAGGCCAGGTGAATGTGGGGAGGCGTGTCCCCCGGAGGGCCGGAGAGAACAGTAGGCACAGGCAAATATTGCAGGACCCCGTGATGACACCTTTGTTTCCGCCTAGAATCCTCCTGAAAAAAAAAAAAGAGGTGTCGTAAAAGCATTCTCTTCTACTCTTTTAGGGGGGAGGGTTTATGGTCTAGCAGGTTGTTTTATTTGAAGCCCCAATGAGGAAAGAAACTTAGGGCCCGCCCTAATCTCACATTATTAGTTTAAAGGGGAAAAAGTCTCTCTCAGCTGTCAGTGGGTCATGGGCAAGTGTTTATATTAACTTCTCATTGAGAGCCGATAAAGATCACTCTTTAGCAATTATTCTGAAATACCTTTTAAATTCCCCTTTTAAGGAGCATTTTAAGACATCAGAATCTCTTATATCTCATTCTTTCTTTGTTGTAGAAATTTTTAAACATATATTACCCATAATGTAATTATACATAATATTTAAACATATTGTTTGAAAATAGTTTTAGACTCACAAGAAGATGCAGAAATAGTATGGTGCATATGTTCCTCTGTACCTGTCCCCGGGGTCCCCCGGTGATAACACCTTCTATAATCAGTCTGTCATCCTCGCCAGGAAATTGTCATTGTACAGAGCTCTAAACCAAGCGACACTTCTCACTTATTCTTACTTATTTATACTCCCTCACGTTACCCCTTTATAGATGTTCTCCATTCATCTCTAAAATATGGTTTTTATTGTTTTTATTTATGTATGTATTTATTTTTAAGATTTTATTTATTTATTGGACAGAGATCACAAGTAGGCAGAGAGGCAGGCAGAAAGAGAGGAAGGGAAGCAGGCTCCCCGTCGAGCAGAGAGCCTGATGCGGGGCTCTATCCCAGGACCCTGGGATCATGACCTGAGCTGAAGGCAGAAGCTTAACCCACTAAGCCACCCAGGCGCCCCCGGTTTTATTTTAATGAAACTTAGCCTCCATAAAAATATGATCAGAACCACTGGGAGCCTAGTAGAGTGTCAGGCACATAGTGAATTGTGTGCAATTTAAGGCTGAAGTCCTGTGTCCAAATGTTGAATTTGTGGACTACTTGCTGTGTGATCCTAGGCAAGGAGCACGGTATCTCTGAGCCTGGGTTTTATCACCCGTAAAATGAAGCTAACACCACCCTCTTGTGGAGGTGCCTCGTGGGTTAGACACAAAGTGTCCGAAGTGTGATATCTCCGTCACACGTGCTGTGTCCCGGCTCAGCGTCCCAGGTTGGGTAACCGGGGAAGACGGAGATGGAGGTCTACGAGCAGGAAGTTTGCAGGGAATGCTCAAGGGGTCACACCAGTGAGCCAGCTGGGACATGACGGGGGACAGAGAGAGAAGTCGAACTACCATGCAGGGCAACACGAGGGGCAGGATGATCCTATAAGAGCTGGGGTGGCCCGGCCTGTGCGCCCCTGCACGGACTGGTCACTGTAGGTGGCTGTTCTTAGGGAGCGGTAACCGTGGGCCGCTGGCTTCAGCCATCAGCAAGGCCTGGGGACAGGCCCAGCTGTGAGCCTCCAGCGGCTAACGGTCACCTAGCAGGGAGCCTTGGCCCAGCTGGGGAGTCTGGACCGTGCCTCACAGGCATCTCCTGCTCCATTATTATGGCTCTGAGGACGGGGGCATCAGACGGGGAGACAGTTACAGGTTTTTCACACTCACACACACACACACACACACACACGCATACCCCATTTAGCCACATTAGACCCGGGCATATGTGAATGGCTTGACAACTCCAGAAAAAAGCTGTTTCCTTTTCTGTTTTAGGCCCTTGAAGGGGATCTGTTTACATTTTCAGGAAGAACTAATACGGGAGAGAGAGAAAAGCAATGGATCTTAATCTTTTTTGTAGCTACTAAAGGGAATTTCTTAAAATTCTCTTTGCCTTCCTCGCAAAAGAACCCCATCTTGTACCCTCCCAGCCTGGCTGAAGATGACCTTCAAGTAGGTTTTGGAGACAGACTTTTAACGCCTTTTCCAGAAAGCCCTCCCAGCCTGCCAGGGACGGGCTGGTGTCGGTGCTATCACTGTGTCTGTGTGGGGCCAGCTGGGAGCCTGGCGCCGGTCGCCGGCCCCTGGGGGCCACCAAAGCAGAGAGACCGAGTCTCCAGCTAGGGAGATTCCGTTGTGAGCTTTTCCTCTCTGCACAGCCACTCGGAGATAGAATAAATGATGGGATTTTGAACGCACCAACTTAAGTAACACAATAGGGTTCTGAGTACTCGGTGGTTGTGGGTTAGGATCCTGATGGGTCTTATCTAGGCTCCACTAGTGGGCTCTGGGCTGTAAACAGCATGATACCGTGTCCCCTTTTATAAGGGAAAGCACATCTATTGGGTGCGATACTGTAAGTTTTGGGGTGAAAACCTGAAGTGAGTTTTCTCCATTTGTAAAGTCTCTTTGGAGCAAAGTTCATGGGCCAGTTATTCAAGCAACATCTTGCCTTTGTTTTTAAATGAAGACACAGCTCACTGCACACAGCAATAGTGAAATGATAACATGAAGAGTTTTCCTCAATCAAGGGGATTTTTCTGCCAGAAAACTTAATAAGCATTTTTTGGTCTTTCTTTAACATCCATGCTGGGTATCTTGGGTGAAGTGTCTCCACCGGCACACTGTAGAGACTGACCTAGAAAATTTCACGTCTGTGTTAAGAGTCCAAGTCCTCACACTCTGCAGAGTTGGGAAGGGCTAAGCCCAACCCTGCTGGTCACTGTCCTCCCCTACTCTCTCTCTTTTTCTCTCTGCCTTTTTGTCTCTCTCTCTCTCTCGCTCTTTCCAAACCAGGGGCTTACAGACAGCTGTGGCCTACTCAGCCACAGGTAGGAGGAGGAAGAAGAGAGGGAGGCAGGTCAGTGGCCTGGAGGGCCCCCAAAGGAAGCTCTGCCTAGGAGAGCCCCTGTGAGATCGGGTGATATGAAGGCCCATCACCCCAGGGGACTCACATGGCCAATGTCACCCCTCTTCTGGCTCGAGGGAAAGGTCTAGGGGGCAGGAGCCAGATCTGACTTACCGCTGGTGGCTCACAGGGCCTTGCACAGATATCGTTAGTGATTGACAAGTGTTGGAGACTGACGAGCCTTTTCTGTGACTCCTTATTAGTGGGGACAGAAAGTGAAGATAGGAACGAATCAGTGCTGATGGGCTCCACAAACTTGTCACGTTTAGAGACAGCTGTGTTTGGACAGTTACATCCGAGATCTGGGCTCCTTCCTGGAAACTCAGGGGGCAGTGGTTCTCTTACATCAGCCTGTGGTGAACTCATCTAATGGACGGTCTAGGAGTTGGAGGAGGCCGGGGCTTAGATCTCCTCCCAGCTCCACGAGCCCAGAGAAGTGCCCAAACCACCCGAAGGCACAGTTTTCTCTGCAGTGAAATGGGTTGATCGCACACTTCCTGTCCTAGGCTTGTCTTAAAGGTCAGATGAGCTCATGTCTGTAAAGTGTCGGCTCACCCCAAGAGCTTAACAAGTGATGGCCATGGTCATCACGACGAGGGGAATGATGTACTATGTCACCAGATCAAGATAGCTCCGCAGCAGAGGGGGCATAAAAATAAGTGGAATGTTAACTTTCTGAGAAGTTTACTTATTCACCAGCAGATTGGTTTCTTACATAGGTGGACCTGTAGGATGGTTCTATTCAGGGACTCTTCTCAAAGATAAAGTTCTTTTGAACAAATGAAAGAACATAAATCCATTATATTAAAGCAAATTTGATCTGGGTGTTAAAAAATTTTTCAGCAGAATCATTATTCTAAATACATAATTAAGTACTTTAATCCATTTTTTAGCTTAAGTGTCATGGTGTTTTTTTGTAAATGTATTTTTAAAACCTTTATTTATTTGATGGCTCCCTCGAGCAGCAGAGAGGGGCAGAGAGAGAGGGAGAGAGAATCTCAAGCAGCCTGTACACTGAGCACAAGCCCAATGTGGGTCTCGATCCCATGACCCTGAGGTCATGACCTGAGGGGAAATCAAGAGCTGGACACACAATGGACTAAACCACCCAGGTATCCCTGCAGAATGTATTTTTAAATAGTTTTATTATTTTTAACTTTTTGTACAAAATTGTACGCATTTGGGGCTTAAGAAATTTGAGATGGCTGATACACTGACTTCTCTATAGATCATAATATATTTAACTGAGAAAATATTCTCTTTACAGGGGCAAGAGCTATCCTGCTAAACAAAGGCTATTCTCAATTCTAATTTTTTAAAATATTGAAAGGTGTAAATAATTTGGTCCAGATGTTTGCTCAGGTAATTTTGGCCTTCATTCAGAGTTCCTATTTTTGACAAATATTTTTACAATACGACTTGTTGAATAAATTGTCTCTGTGTAGGATTCTTTTGAATGGTTCACCAAATTTAGATGATTCAAAATTATAGACCTTCTCAATTACATTCTATTCTGGGATAGCATTTAAATTTATCCAAATAAAAATAGGAGCTCCATCAAAATCTTCTCCTCACAGGTTGAGATCATCTAGGGGACAATTACAGAATTTCAAAATACTTCATTAGAGCATGACTGTGCCCTATTCCCCCCACTTCTGCGAGGTACATTTCAACATCTTCCTGTTTGTGGACCGGCTTCATGGGCTTGTGACTTGTGCAGGCACACAGAACCCAGGACTTAGACAGGCTCCACAGTTGGCTGACTCTTCTGCTGTTGCCATCCTAAAATTCTCAATTTTTTAACAAGCATTTTCATTTTGCATCAGGTCTTGCAAATTATGTAGCTGTCCTGCTCGTTTGTCTTGGTTTTCAATAATTGCACATTTCCAAAAGCTTCAGGCTCAAAAGCTGAATTTAAAAAAAAAGAAGAAGAAGAGGGACACCTGGATGGCTCAGTCAGTTAAGCGTCTGCCTTTGGCTCAGGTCATGGTCCCAGGGTCCTGGGATCGAGTCCTGCGTCGGGCTCCCTGCTTAGGAGGGCGCCTGTTTCTCCCTCTGCCTGCTGTTCCGCCTGCTGTGCTCTCTCTCTCCGAAAAATAAATAAATAAAATCTTTTTAAAAAAGAAAGAAAGAAAGAAATTCCAAAATTACTCAGTACTTTGAAGACTTCCAAATGATTTTGACCAAAATACAACCCAACGTTGTAAGACACTTAGGATGATTTTAAGAAAATCATTTATCGTAAAGACTCAGATATTCTAAGTCATTTGATAGGCAAGAAGGAGAATTCTATGATCCAGTTACTTGTGTGTGTGTGTGTGTGTGTGTGTGTACAGTTTGACAACCAGCTTCCATTTCCCTTGAGAGACCCCCACAGCTTGTTTGAACAAAAGCACTAATTATACTTGTTCCACTACCCAGTCCAAGTACATTTCTGCTCCACAAGTTCTTATATTAGCAAGAATACTGTTTCTACCAGGATTCTGTAGCCATCAAAATATACCACCTCAAAAACCAAGTTCTTTTTCAATGATGAAATTTTTAAAAAAGATTTTATTTGTTTGAGAGAGAGAGAGCGAGAGAGCGCACAAGCAGGGGGAGGAGTAGAGGGAGAGGGAGAAGCAGGTTTCCCACCGAACAGGGGAGCCCGATATGGGGCTCCCCATAGTGAGGAAGTCAGTTTAGAGGAGAGGTCACTGCATCTGAATAAAAGCTCAGCTGCACGGAGTGTAGGAAAACGCACCTGTGCACCTGCTTAGTGGGAGCTGGCGATCTTTGTGCCCTGTCTGTATATCCGACTCACTTTCGAAGTAAAAGCTGATATTTCTTCAGCAAAATCGTGTTTGCTGGTTTTCATGATGCTGTCCCCACAGTATAATCAAGAGGTCAGTGATTTATGCAAGTTATTCATTTATCTATGACTTTAATATTTTAATTTTTCCCTAAACGTGTGCTTTGATCTTTCCAAACTGATTGCCGCCCCAAGAGTCTATTGCGAAAGAAAAAGATGTTATCCAACAGGGTAATAAATAATAGTTGTAGGGACGCCTGGGTGGCTCAGTTGGTTGAGCGGCTGCCTTTGGCTCAGGTCATGATCCTAGCATCCTGGGATCGAGTCCCACATCGGGCTCCTTGCTCAGCAGGAAGCCTGCTTTTCCCTCTGCCTCTGCCTGCCACTCTGTCTGCCTGTGCTCGTGCTCTCTCTCTCTCCCTCTCTGACAAATAAATAAATAAAATCTTTAAAAAAAAATAGTTGTAGATACACCAACAAAATGAATGTAAGCGAGAGTATTCACTGGGCAGTTTGTGCTCTGTGATGGGGACACTCAGCTTCTGTTTCCTTCCCGTGTCTCCTTTACCCCTACCCTGGGCTTTCCCACGTTTCCCACTGCCCCTGCAGGTGTGTGCACCTCCCGGCCCCCCAGCAGGGACTAGGGAGGGGCGGCGGGCAGTGGGATCACTCACCATCACCCAGTCCCTAGGAACTGGTGGCTGGCCACGCTGCATTTTACCATGTCCTCCAAAGGTGGTGCGAGCTGCACCTTCTCAGGAAATAGTTAGGGAAAGAGAAAAGGGTGTTGCTGGTCCTCTTTCTGAGTTTACCAGAAGAAAAAGTGAGATCTCAGGGTATTGCCCTTGTGTCTCAACAGTAGTGTTCAAGACTGGTAGAGGCTGGGAATGCCAAGTACAGGACTAAGCCCATCCGGTGTGTTTGACTTCGGTATTATTAATAAGGTGTGGTGGTTTTTTTTTTGGTTTTTTTTTTAAAGATTTTTATTTATTTATTTGTTAGAGAGAGAGAGAGAGAGCAAGCACAGGCAGACAGAGTGGCAGGCAGAGGCAGAGGGAGAAGCAGGCTCCCTGCCGAGCAAGGAGCCTGATGCGGGACTCGATCCCAGGACTCCGGGATCATGACCTGAGCTGAAGGCAGCCGCTTAACCAACTAAGCCACCCAAGCGTCCCTATTAATAAGGTGTTTTAAAATGAACCATCTGATAGGTGTTAAACTGCCTGGCATTGTCCCAGAAACACCTGGACAGATAGCCACCCTGATCAACCTCGATTGCTTTGGTTGTCCCATGACCTCCTGATGAAACATAATATTACACGAATTTTATCAACAACTTCTACATCTCATTCCATTTAAGCATGAAGGAAAGAGTGAGGTTGGTATAGTCTAGAACAGGACGGTGTAAAGCAACAAGATGAATGTCAGCTCAGGGGGCCCATTTGGATACCACGACTTACCTCTCCTGGAAGCCAGATCCCAGAGACCACTTCCCACTTCTGATTATTTCCTTACTGGTCTGGAGCTATTTTTAGCTACAGCAGGCTGGATTCTTGAGGAGAAGGGGAAAGCTAGGTAATTTATCTTACTCTTGCTCCATAAGCCTAGGGCCTATGAACATTTGGTTGGGTCCGTAACATTGAAATCCCCTTTTAACTGTGCCTAAGTGAAGTGTCAGGAAATCCCTACCTTTTTTGGGGCGTGGGGGCTGGTGTTAGAAGTCCAACATTGTATGGGAGACCAGCTACATACAAGTTGTGTAAACTTTATTGTCTGAGGGCTTCATCACCTGTGAAATGGCCCTCACAGGAAGGACTGCCAACACATCTGGGTCAGAGCAGCTGGGAACAATTTTCAGTTGGAAAAATAACTTATGTGGAAAAGCAGCATAGACTTTCATCATATACTGGCTGGTTGTAAACTAAGGCCATGTCAAGGAGAAATTCCAAAGGCTTGTTTTTCTATTCAGTTACAGTCAGATATTTCTGGGGCACAAAAGGTGCACATTTCCCAGGCGACAGGTCATTACAATAAAATGAACTGGGTCACCTTATTACCTTTCTTGAGTCCTTCACTAGTGGATTTTAGGAAACAGATGCTGAATGTTTAACAAAATCCATATATGGCTTTGTTAGGGCTTTTCTACAGGAACCTGACCTACATGAGGTCCCCATGGAGAAAACATATCAAGGTAAACAAGGACGATCTAACACAGGTTAAAATCGTATTTTTTGAAAGACTTATTTGTTTATCTCAGGGAGAGAGAGAGAGAGAGAGAGAGCGAGCACCTGTATGTGCACATAGTGGGGAGGGATGAGAGAATCCCAAGCAGACTCCGTGCTGAGCGTGGAGCCTGAGGCAGGGCTTGATCTCAGGATGCTGAGATCATGACCCGAGTCAAAAACCAAGAGTTGGACACTTGGCTGACTACACCACCCAAGTGCCCCCAAATTGTATATATTTTTTAAGTTTTTTTTTTTTTAAGATTTTATTTATTTGTCAGAGAGAGAGAGAGCAAGCACAGGCAGATAGAGTATCAGGCAGAGGCAGAGGGAGAAGCAGGCTCCCTGCCAAGCAAGGAGCCCGATGTGGGACTCGATCCCAGGACGCTAGGATCATGACCTGAGCCGAAGGCAGCCGCCCAACCAACTGAGCCACCCAGGCGTCCCTGTATATTTTTTTAAATGTCAAATAATGCTCTATGAACTTAGGTGACCAGATGACTGATAATGGGGATGTTTGGAGAGAAGAAACAGCAAAGAGAGTTTTTAAACCAGGAGGGATATTTTAAATTTGGAGTTGCTTATGTTTTAAGCGTAAGCTATCCTGCTCCTTTCCTGGTCTAGAAAGCAAAAAGCATGAGTGGACTTCAATCCACAGAGTGTTTAAGAAATAGAACTACACCTAGGGTGCCTGGGTGGCTCAGTCGTTAAGCGTCTTCCTTCTGCTCATGATCCAAGGTCCTGGGATCGAGCCCTGAGTCCAACTCTCTGCTCGGCGGGAGGCCTGCTTGTCCCTCTCCCACTCCCCCAGCTTGTGTTCCCTCTCTCACTGTCTCTCTCTGTCAAATAAATAAATAAAATCTTTAAAAAATGTAAAAAAAAGAAAGAAATAGAACTACACCTGATATTTATAAACTCTACCTAGACTTGTATCTTGTCAAAGCCTTTCTCTTTGCCCAAAAGACAGGATAAAATGTTAGTTTCTTACATTTTCATTTGTAATTGTCATTCCACTATTCTTTAAATATTTTGTGATTTCTAATTTCAAAAAATTTGTTACTGTAGGGAAATGTAACATTGTCCATTTTAATCATTTTCAAGTGTACAATACAGTGGCATTACGTTTATACACAATTTTGTGTTAACCATCTCGACTGTTTGCAGAGCTTATTTTTAAAATTTTTTATTTCTTTTTTTTTAAAAGATGTATTTATTTATTTGACAGAGATCACAAGTAGGCAGGGAGGCAGGCAGGGAGAGAGAGGAGGAAGCAGGCTCCCCACTGAGCAGAGAGCCCGATGTGGGGCTCGATGCGGGGCTCGATCCCAGGACCCTGGGACCATGACCGGAGCCAAAGGCAGAGGCTTTAACCCACTGAGCCATCCAGGTGCCCCTAATTTTTTATTTCTTAAGCTTTACAAAGATAGGATGCTTAAGAATTAAGAGGAAAAAAATACATGACTTTGCTTTAAAATGAGATCAAGAAGCAATCGTTTGCCATCTTCCTTCCTGGGAAAGCAGACTGACTGTTCCCAAGACAGCTCTTGGTAAGTATATCCGTATCTGTCAACATGTTGTGCTTAGCCCTATTTTGAACTCTGCTTTTATTCTAGGATGGTCGTAAACCAGGGAAAATCTACAAAAATCTGTAAGTGCTCTGAAAAGAAATTCCAAGCCTATATGGCTGGCATGGGAGCCGAGGGGGAACTTTATTATGTTCTTATTGGGAAGAAACAAAAGTCATTCAAGCCCCATAATGGTTGGATGTGACACTGCATGTCAGCTACCTAGGGGGGCAGAGGAGAGAGGAGTTGAGTTGCTGAACTTCTGCCATTCAGAGTGTGTATGGATGTTATTTAAAATAGAGATGCTTATATAATGAAATCTCGGAATATGATTACATTAAAGGAAACCAATAAAGTAAAAGTAACTTTGGACTTTCCGTCTCCCCGAAGCCCATGATCTTCAGATCTAGCTACTCTCCTGCTTCCAGGACGTTTATCTCTCCTAAATGTCCCATATTAATGTCCACACAGACTCCCTTGTCAGCTCTAGCCCACCTTTAGGCAGGAGCAAAGCTCTGTTGAAGTCCTATTTGAAATATTTATGGTCTCTTCTGGAACCTGTCTCTTCTGTTTGGAAATCACAGTTGCAGAAGACTCAGAAGTGAAAGGTTTAATTGTAAATATCCCTTGAAGAGAAACATGGAAGTGGGACTATCAGTTTAACTTAACAATTTATTCCATGGGTCAAATAGAGATATCCATCGTGATATTTATACATGTCAGAAATATGGCAAAATAACGCATCTGTGAAATCACTATTGTTACTATGTAAGTGTTGCTTTTATTATTCTCTATACTTTTCTGAGCATACTGTGACAAAAATGAATAAATGCAATTTCTGGAGTTGACAAAGCAGGAGAGCTCATCTTTCTGCTGTAGACAAAGGCTACTTCGCCATTCTGTTCATTTGGAATTGACTGGCCTTCCTGGAGTAAAGTTGCTTCCCAACTCCCAAGCAATCTTCTCTGCACATCTTTTGACACAGATTGAATCGTGGCACCTAGCCCACAGGCTCGTCTCATGACGTTGGCCCATGGGGGTACTACTGCCTTTTCACTACAGTGAAAGAACATTTTCATTAAGTACTAAAGATTGGGCCACATTGGCCGGTTGGGAAACTGTGATGAGTGAGTTCAGAAAATAAATTGTTCTGATTCTTTCGAGCTTTTAGGCTTTGAACAAAATAATGAATAACCCTTAGTAATTAAATGCCTTGTTTGTTTTTGGTTCTTTTGAATGCAGTCGAGGGGAGGAATGGAAAGGAAAGAAGTGCTCAGGAGGCCCCCAAAAGCACTTTGGCACTCCCCAATACAGCCAGACGATGAATAACACAGTGGGGGTGCATGGCTAAGTAGGTCCTATTTTTGTGTTGTTCAATAACACTAGGAAACATGCTTTAGTTCAAAGCTTTATTTCTCTTCAAGTGTCTCCAGTCAGCATCACATAGCCTTGGGTAACGCTAGAGTGATGTCAGTGTAAAGTGTCTTTGAGTAGTTGTCTGAGGGAATAAAGCTAAGGAGAGAAGAGGGCAGACAGAGGGCATCTGACCACAAAGACTGGGGATTTCATTGGTTTGTGGGAGAATTCCTTGGCTAGTACCTCTGGGAAATGGGGTGATTTATAGCAAAGATTCCCAGGCATACATGCTCTTAATCACCAAGAAAGAGGTCTTTGCGACGCGGTCTTGGTGAGGATGCTTTTAGCGGCAAGTCGCCACAGACCCAGCTGAGGGAGGCTTAAGGCCAGAGGGGATTCATAAAGTAGGCTCCGCCCAGCCCACGCGGACTGCTGGCTCCTCTTCTCACTGGCTGTCCGGATTTCTCCTCCTCTCTGAGTATCCTGAGCATCACGTCCATTCACAGCAGCATCTTGTAGCATGGTTAGCCCATCCTTGGGGTCCTGATTAGGGTGTCCCAGAAATTGACTCCTCTTGGTGAGGAGGTGCTAAGAGCAGTCCCCCTGAGGACGGTTGAGACTGAAAAGCCTGAGAGGAGCAATATGAGTGAGAGAGAGATGTGTATTGTGAACAGGGCCCCTCCGGTTCTTAGAAGGACACATCTACCTGCGGTCACTGTTCCCTGACTTCTGAGAAAAAGGCAGCCGGCCAATTGAGTGAAACCAACACTGTGCTCCATAGACTACTGCTGGCACAATGCCTTGAGGACAAAACGTCTTCTCAGAAGTGGTAGTGGATGAAAGAGGCTATTCTAGGTAGACATGTACATTTTCCATGTTAACATGATAACATTGCCTGGATTTTGTGTTATTTACTACTGGACCAGCAGTGCCTAAACCAATAAACAGCATATAGAAGGTTCTCAAATATTTGCCTAAAGATTGAGTAATGGTAGTAGCATTTTAATTTGCTAGTTAAGAGGCACCTGGAAAAAAAGTGGGAGGGAGAGAAAGATCTGGGTTTAAGCGCCAGCCCTGTGGAATCCTTTCTGTTGACATTAGTTTTTGTTTTTTGTTTTTTCTGTAAAATGGGGCTAATAGAAAAGTGTTTTGTCAGGTTGTGGTGAAGATATAAAGAATTAATACATGTAAAGTGCTTGGAACCGTAGTTCTCAGAAAGTGCTAACTATTTATTATCATTACTACTACTACTAAGTTCTGAATTTTTCGGTTGGCTTATTGGCAAAATGGGGATAATAAAAACGTTATCCCATTTTGAGGATTAAATAAGACAGTGTCTGTTCCTTCCTCATGGTGTCAGGTATGGTGTTAGAAATAGGGTAAGGATATTTGAATAAACTATGACCTGTAGTTAATTCTAATGGATCAATATTGGTTCAGTAGTAGTGACAAATGTATCATACAAATGTAAGATGTTAACAGTAAGCGAAACTGGGAGCCAGATATACCAGAACTCTCTATACTATTTGGCACCTGTTCTAGAAATCTTAATACTATTATAACATTTAAAGTTTAATAGAAATAACATAACCCACAGGCTAGTAGGACAACAACAACAACAACAACAACAAAGGTGCAAAGAAGAAAAAAGAAAAAATGGGACAGATAGAAAACGAAGAGCAGATGATGTATTTCACCCAACCTTATAGATAATTATATCAGTTGATGATCTAAATACTCCAGTTAAAAGCCAGATATTGTCACATCAGATTTTTCAAAAAAGAGTAAGTTCTAGTGTACGTGGTGTATATGAGCACTTTAAATAAAGATGTAGACAGATTAAAAAAAAAGATAACAACATATATGCCAAACATTAAACAAGATAAAGCTGGTGTATATATAATAATATAAGACAAAGTCAAGTTCATCACAAGGAATATTGCCAGGGATAAAGAAGAATGTTTCACAATAATAAAGAGATCAGTTTATTAAGAGCACATGGCAATCTTTAATGTGTATGTACCTAATAATAGACAAAGGAAAAGAGACGAAAAGAAAAACTGATAAAACTGAAAGAAGAATAGAGAACTGGACAGTTTTCATCAAAGATTTCAACCCTCCTCTCTCAGGAGTTGATAGAAAAAGTAGCAAAAAGGAAATCAGGGGTGCCTGGGTGGCTCAGTGGGTTAAAGCCTCTGCCTTCAGCTCGGGTCATGGTCTCAGGGTCCTGGGATCGAGCCCCGCATCGGGCTCTCTGCTCAGCGGGGAGCCTGCTCTCCGCCCCCTTCTCTGACTGCCTCTCTGCCTACTTGTGATCTGTCTGTCAAATAAATAAAATCTTTAAAAAAAAAAAAAAAGGAAATCAGTAAGAATATAAAAGATAAAAGAAGATAGGACTGGAACAAAGCTATCAACATTCCTCCCCAAAACAACAGAATCAACAAAGTACATGTCCTACCAATAACACATAGATGGTTGCCACTTTTTAAGTCCAGTCTACACATCTCTACCTTTAGCTGAAATGCTTAGTCTCTATGTTTGATGCAATTTCTGATAGGTTGGGTTTATGAATAATCTTGCTTTATTTTCTATTTATCTCACATATTCTTTATTTCTTCTTTTTTACCTTCTCTTAGACTGATTTATTATTATTATATTATTATAAGTAGGCTTCACACACAGCATAAAGCCCAGTGTGGGGCTTAAACTCATGACCCTGAGATCAAGACCTGAGCTGAGATCCAGAGTCAGACACTTAAGCTACGAAGCCACCCAGGTGTCCCTGATTATTATTTTTATATTCCTTTTATTTCCTGTACTGGATCTTAACTATGCCTCTATTTTTTTGAATGGTGGCTCTAGTGTCTTCAATATGCAACTTTAATATATCATTGTCTACATTGAATAAATATAGTACTCATGGACAAAGTAATAACCTTAGAACACTTTAATTCCATTTTACCCCTTCATTCCTTAACACTATTTTGTTGTATGCTTTACTTCTACATATGTTACAAACCCCACAATACTTGCTATTATTTTTATCTAAACATTCAAATATTATTTAAAAATTTAAAAAGTGAAAAACTGTCTTCTCTATTTACTGACATATTTGCTTTTTTCCAGTGCTTTTTATTCTGTCCTGTAGATTCAGGCTTCCATTGGGCATAACTTCCCTTTAATTCACAAAAGTCTCTAGAGACCATAGTGATGTAAACAAAATGGCCCATTTATTATACTGTGGATCTGCTGGTAACACATCTTCTCAGATCTTGTCTGTTTGCAAATGTCCTTATTTCTTCCTTATTTTAAAGTATCTTTTCATTGGAGGTATAAGTCTAGGTTGATATTTGTTTTCTGTTGTTAATGGTGGTATTCCAATGTTTTCCAGATTCTACTATTTCTTTTCTTTAAAAAAAAAAAAGATTTATTTATTTATGTGAGAGAGAGAGAGAGAGAGAGAGTGAGAGAGAGCGCACACATGCCACAGCAGGGGGAGGGGCAGGGGAAGAGGGAGAGAATCTCCAGCAGACTGTGTATTGAGGGTAGAACCCAATACAGGGCTTGATCCCACAGCTCTGAGATCATGAGCTGAGCAGAAGTCAAGTCAGAGGCTTAATCAACTAGGCCACCCAGGTACCCCTTTAATATTTTTAATTTCTCTATACCTTTTGTTAGATCATTTGTATGGACTTGTTTCCAAATTCTCCAATACTTTCTTTTTTTCTGTGTTCAGTATTCTCAGGAATTTAGTTCCTTTACCTTTCTTTGTGTCCACAGCTCTTCACTGTTCACTAGCTTTAAAGAATTAAAGACACAGATACAGATGTAGATATAGATATAAATTTTCCTTTGGCAAGAGCAACAGTCTTTCATAATTGTCTACATTGTGGTAGGAATTAGAACCTACAGTGGTTCTTGAATAATCTTAAATCATCCAGGGAACTTGTTAAAAATTCATATTCCTAAGAAATGTCATTGGACACCAGACAATATCTAGGGTACTAAAAATTCTCCAAATGGTTCTGATCAAGAGTCCCCAGGTGCTCTTCGAAAAACACTTATTTGTTAAAAGCCTGAAGTCAGAATAAGTAGTTGGCAGTTGGAAAATGCAAATCAGCCTCAACTGAGATCTAAGTAACTATCAGAAACCTGTCAGATTGCTTTACTAAACACAAATTTAAAAACAAAATAACGTAATTTAAACAAATGGGCACATGTGGAATCAGACACAGCCTAAAATGGCCAAAAGCCAGGTAGTTACTCCATTTTAGAAGGTATTAATTTCACGTTGGGCTATGGCTCTTCAGTAAGCCATCAGGAGACATACTTAGACAACTGGGTGAAGCAAGAACATCTTCGTAGATGAGTTTGTTTGTGTTGGTGTTCTGGCCATCTCTAAAGAGGAATATAAATGAATGAAAACACCTGGATTGACCATGCCCCAAACAATCCCAAGGCTTCGAGGCCTGGACCAAATACCAAGAGCCAGAGTCATTAACTGACATATTAAGTGGCTAATTTTTAAACAAACATACCAGAAACTGTACATTCAAATGAGTGCTGTCTATCAAATGTTCAATAGGTATAATGCAAAAAGACAAGTTGAGTATCAATTCCATATCATTCGTTGGGTGCCATGAAGAGCTGGATCCAGTTCAGCAGGAAAGAGTGGCTTCATCTATTGTCAAGATTGCCATGAGCACAATGGGAGACAGTGGGAACTCACGTGCCATGAGCACGATGGGAGACAGTGGGAACTCACATGTTATATGTCTATATCTACCTGGTTTAATGGTAAGATCCCTGGATTTGGGTTGAAGATCTGAACTTGAATCTTGGTTCTGCCATTTACCAGCTGTGAGAGCTCTGAAAACACATTTCGTAAGCCTCGATTTCTTTAATTTAATGACAATTTGTCTTAAAAAATATTGCCACTCTCTGTTTCGTAGATATAACCCCTTAATATTTTATAAAGCAGTGGTCATAAACTATTCAAAGAAGTGATGTTGGTAGGCTATAGTCCTATTCACAACAGTTTGGTCATTGTACATAATACTTTGGAAGTGCATTAACAAATGGTTTGAGCAACTTGGAAAAAGCACTTTGACGTGTATTTTTTTTCTTATAATTCCAGCCAGATCACTAACAAATTGATCGTGACCTTCGGATCTGAACAAATTGGTTCTTCACCAAAATAAAATTCATTATCAGTGGATGAAGATTTGCTACCCATGGATTCTTAAATAGGGTATGCCACAGGCTTTTGAAGATTATTCCCAAAGAGGAACTCCTAAAATGATTTGTTGCAACGGAAGCTTCATTAGTGTAAGAATATGGTCTTCTAAAGGTATTATACTGAAGGCCAAAATTCACTTGAATGTGTAACTTTCTGTTAGCTTGTTTAATAAACCAGTCATTTTGCATTAGGCTCTCATGCCATGTATAGCATATCACCATGTATTGAATCAGAATGATGTTCATAGGCTGATCCTGCGGTAATCTCTAGGAAGGCACAGTGATGTGAACAAGGAGCCCAGGTGAATTCTCAGCCTCTGACAGAGATGGAAACAGCTCTGGAAATATTACTGATAATGTTAATCTCCAAGTTACCAACTGTTGGCAACTCCAGAATTATGAAATATGGGCTTCATACAGCTGTGAAAATACTGTCGTGTTCATATACAACTACTGTGATTATAGAGAAATAGGAAATACTGAAAAGAAAGCAACCAAATAGTCCTTGGGAGGAGTGTCTTTTAGCATTGCTATCTGGGCTTTTGAAAGGGATGTCGGTACAATTCTAATCCTAACCTATTATGGAAGGTGAACTGGGTCTTGGGGGGCCCCTGCCCTGGGCCCTGAACTTTTGAGGGTCATACTCGTATCTTCCTGTCTCTATGAGGGGAGGAGTCACAGACACAAAAGGACATAGCCTCTTAAGTCTACTTTGGTAGGAAGAAATCTAGGATGGTACACTAGATTCCTATCTTCCTCTCTCCTTGAATGTAGCAAGACCTATTAATATGATGGATGTCATTCATGAGATTAGGTTATATTATATGGCAAAGGTGAAGAGCTTGGGAGATTACTTATAGCTTCCAATCAGTTGATTATAAGTCAATCAAGAGATTGTCCCGGGTGGTTCTGACCTAATCAGGCAAAATCCCTTAAAAGGGGGACTGAGCCCTTGCTAAGAAGAAAAATCCTCCTACTAGCCTTGGAAAAGCAAGTTGCCACAGGTTCTACAGCCCCAAGGGACTGAATTCTGCCAACAACCAATGAGCTTGGTAAAGGACCCTGAGCCTCAGGTGAGACCCCAGCTCTGATTGACATCTTGACTGCAGCCTGGTGAGATCCTGAGCAGAAGACCAAGCTAAGCCATGCATGGACTCTTGGCCCCTGGAAACTATCAAATAATAAATACCTGCTGTTGTAAGCCATTACATTTATGGTGATTTGAGGTGACAGCATAGAACACTGGCTCACCCATGTTCATCTTCTGGCTGGTGGTACACAACATATGGTCTGTTACTACTGGTCCATGATGAGATAAATACAGAAAGTAAGGGTAAATGTTCCATACTTTCTATAGCAATTTGATACTTCTCGAATATTTTAATTTTATTTTACAAAAGTATTGGTCCACAGTAGAGTGGACATTAAAAAAAACAACAACTGGGAGTAGCTCTTCACCAGAGAAGCACAGTTTCTAGTTCATGATCTGGGTAACTGGAACCCCAAATTCCCTGCACAAATTGTGTCAAGCCACTTGCAGAGCCTGCCCAGTCCTCTTTCTCTGGTCTGCCTATCCAAGGACATGCAGTGCTGCTGCCGAGCTAATCCTAGGCCTGAGTGTGGCCAAGGGGCAGCTCTTTATAGGGGAAAGAGGCTGGAGATTAGGAGGGAAGCATGGGTCAGAGTGTCCACAGGTGAATGTGAGCCCTTGATCATGCTGGTGAGGAGTAGGAAGAGACGGGGAAGGGAGGGTATAACCAAGGGTCGAGGGCTATGGATAGTTTTCTACACACTCTCTCACGGTTCCCTGATGAACCATGGGGAATCCATATTTCAAAATTCAAATATGGCTTTCATGTCATTGTGAAGGTCTGTTGATCAAGGTAGGAGGAAAGAACTATTTTACTTAATGTTGTGTTATTTTGATTTGTATTTTTAAACATTCTAGACAGAGGCTCTGTGGGCTGCCATTTGTACTCGTCACTGGCCTTACAGAGGCTGAGTGAGTCTGGTGTGTGATCATTACTCATGGGTCACTTCCAAGTTCTTTTTCCAGTGCCTGCAAACCTAGAATCCTGGTTTGCTAAAATGCTAAGTGAGAGATATTGTTCATTTTGTCTCTAGTGAAGGGCTCTCTGCACTGATTAACTTTTCACTCCTTTTTTTTCTTAAGAGTGTGAAGTGGGTTATCCTGGATCCAAAATATGCAGCAGGAGCCAGGGTATCCAGCACTTTTCTTGAACATCGTTTCAGATCCTCAGCAGAAGACAGACACTGTAAGAGAAAATGCATTTGCCACAGCGTGGTAGGCTAAATAATGGCCCCCAAAGATATTGGGTCCTAATCCCTGGAACTATGAATGTTACCTTATATGTCCAAAGAGACTTTGCAAATATGATTAAGTTAAGGACTTTGAAATGGGGAGATATCTTGGATTATCTGGGTGACCCTTCAGTGCAATCACAAGTGTCCTTACAAGAGGGAAGCAAAGGGAGATTTGACTCAGAAGAAGGAGGTAAGACATTGAACAATGCTGTTCCACTGCTGGCTTTGAAGATGGAGTAAGGAGCCCAAAGCCAGAGAATTCAAGGAATGCAGTTCTAGAAGCTGGAAAAGGAAGCAAAAAGGATTCTCCCCTGGAGCCACCAAAAGGTGTGCAGCCCTCCTGATACTTTGATTTTGGCTCAGTCAGCTGATTGTGGACTGACGTTTCAGCTACCAAATGTGTGATGATTTGTTACAGCAGCCATAGGAAACTAAGACATTAGGCTCTTGATTTCCATCTGAATTAAGAGTCTGGGGTCTTAGTGTGCATGTGCAACTGTTACCAGTTTTCTAGATGCTATTCTAGAGATAAGTACTATGGAATACGCCATATACACGAGAAGGAAGAGAACAATATAGACCCAAATGGCATGCTTCCAAAGCAGTGTGGAAGGCTGGGTCCCAGCTGATGTACTACTTTAGAACAAAAGGGTGTTTCCTTAAACACACACACACACACACACACACACACACACAGAAGGAATGTTGAAAAGGACCATATATGTGTTTAGCTTTATTCCCACAGTGGACATTTATGACGTCTCAGCTCCTGCTGATAGCTTGACTGACATCAAGGGACATGCAGGACTTCCATCTATAAATGGCCCCGAGCACACCCGAGAAGGAGCATGCTTTAGGGCAAGCTTTGGAGACCAGATGGAAATGAAAAGTTGAAACGGAGCAAAGGAAAACTCAGGGAGGCTAGGGAACAGATGTTCCCAACCAAGATGTCTGAGCTTGGAGTCATCTTCTGATCCCTGGGAGAGAGTGAGTGAGAAGCTCTGGATCTGAGGTGACTGGAGTGTGATGAGTGTTTGTGGGCAGGTAAGGGGAGCTTCTCACCTCTCCCTCTGCTGAAGCTTTGGGTCAGACCCAAGGACTGTGGATGCTATTGAGGCCCTGGGAGTGCCGAGTGGTGGAGTAGATGAGACTGTTTCTCCACCATCTTCTCTGAGCCTCAGAGGGGAGCTCAGACTATTTTGGAAAGAGCTGTAGGCACTTCTCCCAAATGGCCTTTTTTTGGTCCCTTTGGCCCCAGCCCACGAACACATTCTGTATTTTTCTATTTATGCACGTGTCTGGGTCCAGCCCACAGAAGTGTTGCTGAAAGCCACTGGGTAGCACCTCTCTCATCCCTGAAGGTCTTGTGGTCACTCACTTCCATCTCAGCTTGACAAATGTGTTTTCTGGTTTTTTCTTTTTTTCCTGAATCAAACCTACCGACCATAATGTTCTCCAAATAGCTGCAAAACCATCTTGCTTAACTAGTCTAACTTTGGATACAACTTACATCAAAAGTGAAACAGTAGTGAATAGAGTTTACCACCCCAAATCCACGTACTTCCACTGGCTTCCTAAGAGTTTAGTGTTCGCCGGTTGTGAATGGCAGTGATGCGAGTGGTGAGAAGCAAGCTGCCCTCCAGAAACACTCCATCTGTTTGCTCTGGGGAGACTTGGTGTAGTATGTGCTTCCGTCTCTCCTGGGAGAGGGGATCCGTGGGGCAAGGGAGCATACTGTTCTCATTTTCATATTCTCTCCTCTTGCCCACCCCCATGCCTCCTCCCCTGCCCTTGGCTCTCCACCAATTTGGCAACTTTGGCAACTGCCACAGTTAGGCACTGAATGAATAGGAGCCTTCACACGTGAATTATTTAGCAAACGGTTAGCAGAAGTATCTCGAATGTGCATAGCACCTAACCAGTTTGATAGGTTTTTGAATATCACATCTTATGGTATCTCTACAATGTCCCTGTGAGGTCAACATAAGTTGACCTTGAACATGTCTAGAAAATCGAAGTCTGGAAGTGTTGGGATTTTACCAGGTCACGTTAGGTTCTGTTTCTTACTCTGCTCTCTTTGCCATGACACCATGAAGCTTTGGTTCACTCAGTTGACCTCCAGTAAAGTTCTAACCATTCTCATTTTTGCAAGTGGGGAGGAGACTGGGACCTAGGCATCTGAGTTTTGACCAGCTATAAATCATGCCAATAAGGTTGTAACTGGGGTCCCATGGATTGGAAAGTCTCAATAAAACCATCACTCTATCTGTAACCCAAAAGGACACCTTGGTAATTCTGAACCACAGCAGTTAAACCACAATACCGACTTTGTTTTCTGACTGCGGGTCTCTTACTTACGTTAGGTCGTTTTGTTGGGAGTGAGGGTGGGAGGCTCCTGGCCATAATGATTTCCAGAAAGAAAACTCTTACTCTTGGGTGCATATGAATGAAGACTCACAGCGCCCAGTGGATGCTCCCAGACACTTGTTCCCCTTTCCATCGGGGTGCTGACACTCCACATTGGAGTCCACACGGGAGGCTAACTGGGACTTCCCTTCTCTCGGTGGCCCAATCCCCTCACAATCCCATCTGCCTTTGGACCCACCGTTCCCAGGGCTCTCTTCCTCAGCCACATATATTCAGCCTGAAGGGACAGCATCAGATACTTTGGGTTCTTCCCAGAGGAACCCAATTCCCCCAAATCAAATCATGTTTATCTTGCAACGATTAACTTCTTTTCTGCACAGCCTCTATGAGTTAATTACACGAACAGAGTTTCCATCTCTGCTTCTTCTTACAAAAGATAATTTCCCAACAGAGGGTGGGAGCAGGGGTGGAGGCAAGAGAAGGGTGAGGAGGGAAAAAAATCCCACCCTGTCACATTCAAGAGTGTTGAAAGTGATCGTGGACCCCCTTCTCCGCCACTCATTCCTTCAACACATGTTGACTGAGGGTTTGCCTGGTGGCAGGAACTGCGACGTGGGATATGAATCTCCATAGGATAGAGTCCCTGACCTAAGGGAGTTCATGGTCTGGAAAAAGAAGCAAGCTTATTTTAAAGTGAGGTGGAAGGAATTACAATGCTAGAGAAATGCCTGGAGAAGTACGAACGAGGAGCACCCGCAGTCCTTAGTAACTGGAAACCTCCTGGAAAAGGAAGCTCGGGCTGCCCCATTTCCCAGGTGGGGACACTGAAGTCCCGCAGAGAGAGGCCCTGGGGCCCAATTGCAGGCTGCCATGTTGGTGAGGGCAGGGCCCTCCAGCACGACAGCAGTGTGAGAGGCACTCTGGTTTCGCCACAAGTAAGAGCCTCAGGGTCCTCAGAGTTGGCCTGGGAACAGCTCAGCGGGGGGAGACTGAGGAGAACTTCCAGACATAAGACAATTTCTTTTTTTTTTTTTAAAGGATTTTATTTTCTTGACATACAGAGAGAGAAATCACAAGGAGGCAGAGAGGCAGGCAGAGGAGTGGGGGGGAAGCAGGCTCTCCGCTGAGCAGAGAGCCCGACGCGGGGCTCGATCCCAGGACCCTGGGATCACGACCTGAGCCGAAGGCAGAGGCCTTAACCCACTGAGCCACCCAGGCGCCCTGACAATTTCTAAGAGGTACCGGGAGGAACTGATGTGATCACAGTATGAGGTGTGAGGGCTTTGGGGTTCCAGAAAACTTCCTCAGGGTGAGGCGAGGCGAGGCCGGGCAGGAGCAGGCAGCGGCAGGGGTGGGGAGGTTGAGCAAGACCAAGGGCAGCACCTGATAATTGTTAATAAGTGTAGCCTCTGCACCTGTCACTTCATCCCCTCAACTCCCCCAAGAGGGAGAGTCATTCTCTCTCTGTCTCCTTTACTTTTTTTTTAACTATTATTTTTTCCTCTCTTTTATTATTTTTTATTTTTAGGGAGAGAGAGAGAGAGAGAGAAAGCACGTGTGTGGTGACGGGGGGAGGGGAGAGGGAGAGAGAGAATCCGAAGTGGGCTCCATGTCCAGTGTGGAGCCAGACACGGGGCTCGATCCCAGGACCCTGAGATCGTGACCTGAGCTGAACTCAAAGAGTGGGATGCTCAACCGCCTGAGCCACCCAGGCTCCACCCCCGTCTCTTTTTTAAACAGATGAGAAAACTGTGGCTTCAGAGGGTAAGCCATTCCTTCCAGATGGCACCTGGAGTTTGAACCCTGGTACCCCGACGTCAGAGGCCGGGTCCTTGGCTGCTACAATAACGCAGAGACCAGAGGCAGCCTCGATGTTAGGGTGATGCTACAGATACCGGGTATTTGACTAGCGCAAAAGGGGGCTTCGGAGCGTACTAGCTGTTTATTGACTACCTGTTAGGGGCTTTATCTTATTATTTTTTTTTAAGATTTATTTATTTATTTGAGAGAGAGAGAGAGTTGGGGGGGAGGGGCAGAGGGACAGAGAATCTCCAGGAGACTCCCTGCTGAGCACAGAGCCCCACGTGGGGCCAGTCTCACGATCCTGCTATCCTGACCTGAGCTGAAATCACGTGTGGGACGCGTCACTGACTGAGCCACCCACGCTCCCCAGGAGCTCTATCTCATTAATCCTTACAGCCTCTCCCAGAGGACAGCAGAGTTACTGCCCTGTTACAGGTGAGGACCTTGAGTTACAGAGATGTTAAGGAACTTCCTCCACGGTCACACAGCTAGTACGGTGTGGGTCAGAACTTGAATTCAGGTATGTTTGATTCCAATGTCTACGTGCTTACCATGGTACTATGTATAAAAGTAAGCTCATATCACAAATGATGTTTTGATATTCTAAACCAGGGGTTCTTCTCTGGGGCACGTTTAGCCTTGAGGGGACGTGTGGCAATGTCTGGGAGCATTTTTGATGGTCACAGCTGAGAGGGGTGTGCTACTGGCATCTCACGGGCCAAGGCCAGGGATTCTGCTCCATGTCCTATAATGCAACAAAGAATTCCCAAAATGTCAATAACGCCAAGGTTAAGAAACCCTGGTCTAAATTTAAATGAATTTGAATGCATTTGGAAGAAATAGCATGTTTTTTATTCTACTATAAATTCCAAGGTCAAAGGATCCTGATCCCAGTTTCCTTCCAACTTTGCTCCTTGCAGAAGCTTTTGGGCAATGGAACTATGGTGCCCAGGGGGATGGATGGTGTGAGTGCCACCGGTGGGCGGCCCTAGCCCTGAGACCCGGCCGGGTCCAGAAGCAACCTCACCAGCCGCCGGGGGAGGCATGGTTAGGGCTCCTTGGAGATGGGGCAGCTGTTTCTTATTTGCTAGTTGTTGGGTATTCTTCAGGAGACAGTTAAACCCTCTCAAATGTAAAGAATTTTTTGAATATAACAATATATCAGGGCTGCAGCCTATCCTCCTGCAGGTCCTAGCCTGAGGATGAGTCAGGGCTGAAATCCCTGGCGTGACGGGCTCTAATGTGACATGGACACCAGATAAGCAAGCAAAGACTCAACCTTCCGCAAGCCTAGGTGTGAGAAGCTGACTTTACCATTCTTTTGATTGAGAAAATATATAATGACCCCTTAACAACTCTGAACTCAGGAACACCTTAAAGTAAATTTAACATTTTATTTTAATCGTGGCAACATCTACACTTTTGAAAAATTGTAGTGCTGGCATAAGCCAGGGGTGACTTACACAGTCTGCAGACAGTGCTTGGCCCGTACGGGTTCGTGGACTGTGCTGTTATCCCAAGTTCTCCCAAGACTCTGGGGCTGCGGGACCAGCAATGCTGCCCTAGACCTCTGTGCACAAAAGTTATTCTATTCCCTAGTTGAAGAATTTATTTGGGGGCAGAGGGCCAGTTGGCAAAATAGGAACATTTTACACATTATTGTTGCACAATAAAAAATTCAAATGTTAAACATTTTCAGTTTTCACAGTTGTTGGAAAGAAATTAAGCCCTTGGACAAAAACCAAAGAAATAATGGGATCTATGACCCCTGTCCCAAACTCTTCTTTTCCTGTTGGTCTGCCATGGCCTTGCTGTTCTTGTATTTGAAAATCTTCCCTTGTCCACCAGACGAGCACCATCCAATAAAAATATAATGCTAGCCACATTGGCCATGTAAAACTTTCTGGTAGCCACGCTAAGAAAGTAAAAAGAAAGAGGTGAAATTAATTTTAATAGCCTATTTTATTTAATCTAATATGGCAAAAATATTATCTTTTCAATATGTGGTCAAAATTTTAAAAATTATTCATATATACTGGAAATAATATGTATGCTGACATGTACACTGTGACACTAATATTCTACATGATCAAACAATGAAGTGTAGTGCTACCAAGACAATAAAGTTGTGTTTAGCAGAAAGGTATTTTACACTAGGTCCATTTTAAAATTTAAAATTAAATTAATTGGGGCACCTGGGTGGCTCAGTGGGTTAAAGCCTCTGCTTTCGGCTCAGGTCATGATCCCGGGGTCCTGGGATCGAGCCCCACATCCGGCTCCCTGCTCCGCGGACAGCCTGCTTCCTCCTCTCTCTCCCTGCCTGCCTCTCTTGCCTACTTGTAATCTCTGTCTGTCAAATGAATAAATAAATAAAATCTTAAAAAAAATAAAATTAAGTTAATCAAAAGGATATAAAATGTAAAACTCCATGTTTCAGCCACACGGGCCCATCTCAAGGGTTCAACAGCCACATGTGGAGAGGCAACTAGATTGGACAACACAGCTCTAGACCTTACATGTGATTTAACAGGCCTCTAGAAGCCTCACAGAGCCCATCATCATGGGTCAGTGGTTTTGGAGAGAAGTTCTAGAACCTTCTCTGTGGGACATCAGAGCAGACCGGTGGTGATGGTTGGGAAGATTTGGGTTTACGTTTAACATAAAAATTTCCTGTGGTGTTAGTGCATTTCAGGCCTCTGTTCCCCTGTGGAGATGAAGTATTGTCTGCCATTTTGGGCCCTGTTGTCCCAAGCAGGCTGGTTTGCTGGTCTCCTTTGTCTTTGTTTCAAGGAGCCTGATTTTCAAAAGGATTCAGAAAGGCAAACCCTTGAGGAAAAATTTCATGGATGAATGTCAGGCTGAAGCCAATCGGGGATAAGGATGGCAGGCTGGAGGGGTTCCCTTCGCCGAGAGACCACCCCTGGCGCTGGAAGGAAGCACTGTGATGTGGTTAAAGCTGGGAGGAAGAAAGAGCACCTTAAAAAAAAAAAAAGCAAATCAGGCAGAGAAGTTGAAATGGCCACAGAGCAGCAAACCAAGTTCTACACAGTTACCGTGCAAAAGTATGTGCTTAGTACCTCTACTGACCTCTCTTAGTTCAGAATATTTTAATAATTAGACACACCCAAAATATGTTTAGCATCACACCACCTGCTGCTTTCTCGTGGCCGCTATTATTGTCATCAGCTCTGATCCCAATGTTTGCCATATTATTGGATATCCTGTGAAACAGATCTAAAAATATATCCTTTTTTTCCCTCTAAATCGGTCCTAACCTTACAACTGGGGTAGCAACTACAACACTGTTGCCTATTTTTTTTACTCTCCCGGATTACGTAATAATATTACATTTCCCCAGCGCATGCTAGTCTGTTTGCCCTTGGCTTGGTATTTGAAGAATATATTTATAAACCAAGGCCGGGCTACATTTTATCCCATGCAATTGTCCCATGCGGTTATGGGTTTATAGAATTGTGGTCTCTCAGTGTTTTCGGTCTCACACTGAACAGTCTCTCCCCACTGACGTTCCTCTGCCCAAGTTATTTCCATCTCTGAGAATTTCTCAAGAGCTGTTTCTGTGGTGGGAGGACAAAGGAGTAACAGGGTCCACACTCAAAGCCTCTTTAAATGCGGGACTTGCATGTGGAGATTGACTTCCTCCACGAATGGAGAAGGTCTGGACTCAAGGATGGAAGGATTTAGGGAGGAGTCGAAGCAGCCGGTTTGCCTGGCCTTGTGCGTCCCTCTTGGGTGGCTGCTGTTATGAGGGCCTTCTGGCATGTTCTGAGAAAGCCAATTAAAGCAGAAAAGCCCCTTAGAACTGATTCTATTGCCCCCAATATAGCTGTTAAACTTAGGACTTTCAGAAAGCAACCCAGTGCTTCTCGTGCTCTGAGAGCAGATGAGACGTACGGCTGTTTTTCTGTGACTTTCTCGAACAACCTTGTTATGTTCGTACATTTATTAGTAGATGACTCCATTAGAAACAAAAAGGGTGAGAGTACTTGACTGCAGGATCAGTTCATAGAGAAAAACACACGCTTCTGTTTTCTTGTGCAGAGCACCTGAGTCAAACACACAGATTGTTTCCAGGGTCTGTGGCCACACCACACTTTACCTGGGAAGGCTAGTTTAAGAACTTTATTTCTGTTTGGTTTCAAATAAAACCCAGCTAATTTATTTTCAGAAACGCATATTGCCTCTGTTAAAATAGAAAACACCTGATTTTCTTCTTGCTTTCCCTTTGTAACTATTGTTTGCCATTTGTTTTCATCCTCTCCGAGGAGTTGAACTTCTTATAGATATTAACCCAAGTGGAAATAATTGACCAAAGTCCTCAACTTGTTCTTTATGAGAAATAGGAGACTCTAGGGGTTCAAACTCTTTGCAATCATCACAGAATTTGTCCAAGAAGCAGGAAGGAACTATAGGTCTCTTTTGCCATGTTTATATGGAGGTGGATTCTGGGTTTTACAAATAGAGAAATACTGTACAAGTCCATGGGGATACTGAAGTGAAATGAAAACAAAGAGAAAGATCTTTTTGTATTTTAAAACCAAATAGAGCCAAGTCAGAGAAGTGAGAGCATAAAGGTAAAGATATTACAACATTATTGTTTGCTCTCTTTGCTTCTCTTTAGGGGACATCTCTCAGAGGGAGTGCTGTTTCACAATGTGGATGGAAGGTGTATTAAAAAATTTTTAACCCATAAGCCTCTGCCTTCGGCTCAGGTCATGATCTCAGAGTCCTGGGATCGAGCCCCGCATCGGGGTCTCTGCTCAGCGGGGAGCCTGCTTCCCCCTCTTTCTCTGCCTGCCTCTCTGCCTACTTGTGATCTCGCTCTCTGTCAAATAAATAAATAAAATCTTAAAAAAAAATTTTTTTTAACCCAGAGTAGCCAAAAGTCTTAAAAAAAAAAAAGGAACAAAGTTGGAGACACACACTCCCTGATTTCAGAGCCTACTACAAAGCTACAGTAAGCAAGCTCGTGGCGTATTGGCATAGGATAGGCAGACGGGCCAGTGGAATAGCACTGAGATTCCAGAAATAAACCCATAAATCTATGACTAGCTGATTTTCAACAAGAATGTCAAGATCATTCAATGGGGAGAGAACAGTTTTCTCAATGGTGCTGGGACAACTGCTTGTCCATATGCAAACAAATGAACACAAAACCCTACTTCACCCCAAACATCAAAATTCAAAATGGATCAAAGATCTCAATGTAAGGGCTGAAACTACGAAACTCTTAGGAGAAAAGATAGGTCCGGCAAGTGGCTTCTGGCCCCAGGCCCTAAGATTTGGTGTGTGGGCCACACGAGCCTCCCTGATCAAGGGACTAGCCCATTCTGAGGGCTCTGAGATGCTACTCCAGAGGAAGACAGGCCTTTCTCGGGGTGGGCTGTCAACGTGGGCACCAGCGCCTCACAGTGGCTTAAAACAAGTTAGTAAACGGGGTGGGGCGGGGGCTTGATTTCTGAGCACCCCGAGATGCTACTACAGTGGCGTCCCTTTGCTAACCGGGGAGAAGCTTTGAGGAAGTGGTAGCTGAAGTCCCATATGGGGGCGAAGAGCTGTCATACTTGGGCTGGATGCGTTTCTAAAACAATGTTCTCTGTTCTACAGCACCTAGAATATTTTCTAATCCGAACGGGCGGGTCGCCTCTTGGCTTGCATTAGTGAGATGCTATTGTCTCAATGAGTGTAAATCTCAGCTCTGTTCCCTTTGGAGGAGTTCTGAGGCCTCCGACTGCCGCTCCGTGATCTTGCTAGGAGCCTCACGAGGAGCATATGAATGTGCAGACGACAAGAACAGATGTCAGAGCCCCCAGGAGATCAAAGTGCCCAGGCTGCCTTAGAAAAATCTGCCGGGGCCACGTTGTCCTCTGAATGTGCAGGAAGGCCGTCATAAATATTCAATACAGATTTGTGCAATCGAATTGACTCCAAAGCAAATATCTTCTTTACATTTTAAAAAAATTTTAAAAATTTAATTGAGGCATAGTTGACATCTAATAAGGGAGTTTCAGGCATACAGCATAGTGGTGCAACAATTAGATACATGACAAAATGCTCAGCATGGTACATGTGTTACAATATTATTGACAAAAGCAGACGTATTCTCAACCCTTCCACGGCCGGAAGCCTCAGGAAAAATGGTCACCGCTGTTCTCCTCCTCTAGCAGACGGCCATTTCCCCGATATCCTTATTAATTTGGTGCAAGGAAAATGTTCTCTTCTCTGTTCGAAAACTACCCTGAAGTTGTTTTTGCGGTTGTTTTTTCAAAACGGAAAAGAAGAACACATTGGAAACCAGAAGGGTTTTATGACTCAGGAAAAGAGAGCTCCCAGAGGGGCCCGGGCTGTTTTTCTTCCATCTTTCCCTTTTACATTCTCCGAATCTCTTTTTGGATTATTTAAAAAAAAGTTTCTCAACTTGCCCCTCCACATTTCCAGACTTCTCTTTCTGGTCCTGGCACCATGTCCTCCAGGTTAGTTTCCTGCTTTCTTTTGCTTCTCCGCATGAGGAGGCCCATGTTTTTGCCTGGGCTTCTTGTTCACATATATACTTAGGAGCTCATACTTATTTTTTTCTCTTGTGGATAAAAATGAGCAGAAAGCCAAGAAGATGATTTTTAAAAAGAGACTTTCTGCACAGGCCTGCTTCAGATTGAGTTGAATCCTTCCTGGGAGATCACACTTAATGGACACTACATTGTTTGTACCATTTGGTTCAATGGGCGAATTCCATTATCTTTCACATTGTGCGCTTTTCTGGGAAGACGGTTCCCAGTACATCTGGATAAAACAAATGTTGAATGGGGGAAAAAAAAATCGAGAGTAGATATTTTTAAGACCTATCCTAACATCATTCAGGCTATCTATGCCAAATCCTGCATCTGGTACTAAAATCTTTCTTTTTCAAGCATTGTTTTCTCCAAAGAACCATCCAGAAGTTGCTACTGTGTGAAAGCTCTTTAACCATTTCTACTTTGTGGTTTTTAACAGGCATGTCTTTGCCTGGTCGAGGTTATCATCCAGGGTTCAATAGACACGCAATTCTGACGAGTCCATGACGTCTCGTTTAAGAAATCACCTGCCACTATGGGTAAAAAGTGACAAGGGCAGCTCGTCTTGCCATATGGTATGAGCGATCTCTGTCCCCAGATATGCACTTCTTGTGGTCTGACCAATAGTCCTGTGGGACAATACGCGTTATAGCCCAGTTAGACAAAATAGCCCGCTGGAGGTGAAACCGCAGTCTGAGCCCCTGAGCCAGAAACATGCAAACTCACACCTGTTGGCCCACATTGCAGCTTGCTTTCCTCCTCTAATTTTTTTTTTCCTTTCCAAAAAAGAAAGTTAAAAATCGGATGACTTTAATGCGGAGGAAAACTTGCAGGGTGAGGTTCCCCCAGATACTTAATTCAGTTAGTGATTCGTTAGGTGGCCTAACTATAGATAGCTTGAGGGGCGTGACTGAGGCCAAGCTGTTTGTGATATGAGGTTTAAACCCTGATGTGTCGCTGTTGTCGGACATTGGACGCGCGTAGCTGGCTGACAACATGGCGGATCTTGTCTCCACAGTTGTCTGTGGTTCGGTCCTTGCTCTCCTTTAAAGATTGGTATATTCTAGAAAAGCATCCTTGCCCCAATCGAATTCCTGTGGACACTGTTGTTCGTCCCCGATATTTATGACTCTTGAAGGCAGGGATGTTTCTGTGGGTGGAAGATGGGATTATGTGGAGAAAGATAGGGATGAGAGGGTTCATTTTTGGAGGGTCATTCTGACACAAATTCTCTTCAAATTCAAATTTGAATTCACTTCAAATTCACAAAACAAATTTGAATTCACTTCAAATTCACAAAACATTCTGACACAAAAACTCTTCAGGTTATTAAATGTCAAAAACCTTCTTTTAAAAGAGAATTTCTCCTGATGCTACAACAAGAGGAAGATGTTTGTGCTACTTTTAGTAACATTTATGGTATTCGTGTCTGGTAGGTATCAAGGTATATTATGTGCTTTGAAAGCATAGGTGTCTTCTATATTTTAATTTATGGACAATAGCCTATAATTGTACAAGCTATAAGCAAATATTATATACAGACATACATATACATAGGCAAAGTTTACATTCAGTTTTGCAAGTATTTGTGTTGTTTTTCCCAGGAGCACTGTACGTTGCCCTGGAAATGATTTATCAGTGCTTGTGATGGAAGATTCTAACTGGTGGGAACTGAAGTCTGCTTTCTGGAGCTTTTGGTAGGCTTGCAGTGAAAGCAGGTACCTTCACAGGAGTTCTTTTCTGTTCTCTTGTCATCGTTGAATCAAATACAGCCGTAGTCTTTCCAGTCCTTGCTGTGGGCTCACTTCTGGGTCCCATTCTGCAGTATCCTTTCCTATGGCCATTCAGGGCCTGCCATCCCAGTCAATTCTTGGATCATTCTAGCCATTGGTCTTCAAACTCCATTTCTGATTCGTCAGTAAATTCTGTCTCCTGTACCTCAACTTTTTTTTTTGTTGAATGGACTTCTTTCCAGCTGGAAACCACACCCTCAGTTCACACTACTGTGTCATCTAAATGCTGCAGTCACCTCCCGGGGCTCTCTCTGCTCCCCCCCCCCCCCCCCCCCCCCCCCCCCCCCCCCCCCCCCCCCCCCCCCCCCCGCCCTGCCTCCTGCCCCAGCCAGGCTCCCTTCAGTTCTGGGAATGAGTCAAGCTCGTTTCAGTCTCAGGAACCCACTGTTCCCTCTGCCCTACAGTGTTCACATAACCCTACACTTGTCATAGGGATCTCAGCACAGATGTCACCCCCTCAGAGTAGTTTTGTCCCTAACACCATCTTTCAAGTAGGGACTCACTGTTACTCTGTATCCATCCCCTATTCTCTCCTTCCTGGCTTTTGCTTTGATCTGTAATTATGTTCCTTGTTTTGCCTATTGACTTTCCTCCAAAAGACTCAGTCCCAGTAAGAAGGAACTGTATACTTTTTCTTGAGCAGCGTGATACAATACAACTTTGAAAATACTTTAATAGTTTCCATTTTTCATGTATCCTCAGTGCTTAGTATGGGCACAAGGTAGGTAGGTGCTCAGTAAACACTTGTGGCATGAATGAGTGAACAGAAAATATTTTTAAAAGTTAAGGAAAAATCCACCTACTTAAAATTTTTGCTGTTGGTCCTAGTTTTGTTTTCTAAGGCAATACAAAATGATTCTACAGATCCTTGGACACGATCACATTTCAAATCTTTGCTACCTTTCTTAGTCATCTCTGATTTCTGTGCTGTATACTTCTCTCAACCTCCTTCGTATGGTGTGGCTGCCACTTCTCACGACAATGATCACTCTTGGAAGACCCTAGTTTGACAACAGCCCTCATTAAAAAAAAAATTGTTATGTTCTGACCCACAGGATCCTTTTGGGCTCACCCTCCTTGATGAGAATCATATCCAGATTATAGATCTTTAATTTTCAGGGTCTTTCCCCCCCCCCCCCACCCAACACATTGCAAAATGGAACAAATTTCCTAAGATTTCTGACATCTTTCCCATTCTCCATGATTTCTCAAACTCACTCTCAGTGACTCTTCAAATTCTTTTTACACTCTGGAATAGAATTTGTCTGGACTTAGAGGTTTGAAATCACTTATTAGATTTTTCTTTTTCCCTAGTTTACTGTGTATGGGAAGCTGTGTGGTCTCCTTTGCCCCACAATGAAAATTCAGAATCTGTTCTCATTGCACTGAGTGTTTGAAAATTTGGACTTTTTGTCACCTGTTAATGTTGCATTGTCTTCTTGACCATGTCACTTCCTTGTTTTTCTCCTTCTTTCTTTCTTTTATCTTTCTCCCTTTGTTCTTGTCTCCTCTTTCTCCCTCCTTCCCCCCTTCCAGCCCTCCTTCTTTCTTCTTCTCCCACCCCATTTTTTCTCTCTGAACAGAGCCTTTCAGGGAACAAACACTTTTCTCATGTTTCTCTGGGGAAATCTCTCCCATTTCTTGCGTTTCTCCTTAGCTGAGGATTTAGCCTTCCTAAAAACCTTCATTTCTTATATGTTCTTGGGTATGTGTCGTGAACATGTCCTTTAAAAAACATGAGTTCATGAGAAAGTTTCTGTAGGACCACACTGGCTCAGGAATTTACTTATCCTTTTCCTTTCCCCTGGAATTGTTCATTATTACATCACCTTAAAATTTATGTAATATTCCCCTTCTTGCTATTATTGACTCCCAAATGGGACCAGGTCATGTTCTCCCAGGGTCCCTATAATTTCTGTACTGAAAACAGGTTATTCTCATTGGTTAAAATCATATCCAGAATGGCAGTTTCTCCTTCTATCTGAGAGCTGGAATTGTTAGCAAGGAATGTAAAAAATTTTATAAGCAACACTATTTTGGCAAAATGTGATTTCCAGCAGATATAAAGATAGCTCAAGTCCCCGTTGGCTTGACTGCTTGCTTGCGGTTGTATGGCTGGCTTTCTGAAAGCCTCCTCCTCGCCTGGGCCGTCCACAGTGAACACCCACCCTAGAAGGACGCTTGTTTATATTTTGGCTATAATTCTGCGCTGCTTCTCCCCTGAATCAGGGCCTTTCTGTACAGAACCAGGCCATCTTTTTTCATCCCTTATTCGTATAAAGCCTGCTTCTTCCTGTTTCCCTTGCACGGCCTACTTCCTGCTTCTGCATTTCGGGCAGGTGTCCCAGCTCACCTCTGTGAGGATGGCCATGCTTACGGGAAACAAAGTTCTCTTTCTTTGGATTTCATCTGCTGTGAATCAAAGTCAGAGGTATTTTAGCATGTAAGGGCTTTTCCTGAGGTGTTTCTATTTTCAGCTAGGACTTTGGGATGAGGTACTGGTTGACCTGGTCCAGTGATTGTGCCCAGTCACCCTCCTCTCTCCCTTGATCCCATCTCCTTGATAAAACTTTCCCTCTGAGTTCCTTGTATTTCATTCTTCTTTGTCCAATTTTTGCTAAGAATCTTGTGTATGGGAAGTTCCTCTGGGACTTTGCCTGTTCCTCCGATCGCAATCAAAGTTACTGGCGACCCCCCCCCCCCCCAGGAACGAAAACAAAACACAGGCTGTGCAAACTGGCAGGGAGAAGTAGATGTAAGATCTTTATTTGGTGGACAGTGTGGTTTTGCTCTTATGCTGTTGGTTGGAATGCAAATGGGAGCAGCCACTCTGGAAAACAGTATGGAGTTTCCTCAAGATGTTAAAAACAGGGCTGCCCTATGACTCAGCACTTCTGGGTATTTACCCCAAAGATACAGATATGGTGAAAAAAAGGACACATGCCTCCCAATGTTCATAGCAGCAATGTCCACAATAGCCAAACTGTGGAAGGAGCAGAGATGCCCCTCACTTGATGCATGGATAAAGAAGATGTGGTCCATACATACAATGGAATATTGCTCAGCCACCAGAAAGGTTGAATACCCAACTTTTGCATCAACTTGGATGGGACTGAAGGGTACTATGCTAAATGAAATAAGTCAATCAGAGAAAGACAAGTATGCTATGGTTTCACTCCTTTGTGGAACAGAGAAGCACAATAGCAGAATAGAGAATAGCACAGAGAAACATAGGGGAAGGGAGGGAAAACTGATGTGGAAGAAATCGGAGAGGGAGCCAAACCATGAAAGACTCTTGACTCTGAGAAACAAACTGAGGGTTGCTGAAAGGAGGTGGTGGGGGGATGGGGTGCCTGGGTGATGGGCATTACAGAGGGCACGTGATGTATGAGCCCTGGGTGTTATACACAACTGTGACTCATTGAACATTATATCTGAAACTAATGATGTACTGTACCTTGGCTAATTGAATTTAAATTAGAAAAATAAAGTTGCATTACACACACACACACACACACACACAGAACCAGATGAGACGTACACACAAGGGGGTCACATCTTGACCATGAGGCTCCATGCCCATTGCTGTGTGGCTCTCTCGGGGGCACAAAAAGCAGCTTTCCCTTTGTTCCTGGAGTAGGAGAAGGGGCTGTGTTTGGGTGAAGGGGAGATTCGAGGAAGGAGGTGGGACTGCAGGAGGGATAGCGGGCTTTGGCAGGGGACTGACCTGCACGGTTCGGCCTCCTCTGCCCTCCTGTCCAGCAGATAAAACAGACTGTCTTTCTGGCTCCCGTGGGGCTGGGAGGAACGTCCTGCCCACCCGGCTCTCACATGGCCTCCCCTTTTCCTGCTAGGATTGTGTCCCACCTATACATATACCGCTTCCTGCCCTGCCTGCCCTGGTGGCTCCCCTCCCCCCAGGACCTCATGGAAGCAGGCAGCTTAGTCCCCAAGCTGCCCAGGCCTGTGGCCCATACCCCCCACTGCTTCCATCCCCATGTCCCCAGGCCCCAGACTGCTATCTCTGCATCTGTGCTTTTCCCACTGGCCTCCTGCACTGTACCTGAAGCCGGACACCGTCAAGTGGTAGGGACTTCCAGACCACAGGTGGAGGCTTATGAAATGGCCCATGTGTAGGCTGTGTGGGGTATTCAGTTGACACAAGGTACAGCTTGGGTTCTTTTTTTTTTTTTTTTAAATTGTTTTTATTCATTTGAGAGAGTGAGCAAGCAAGAGAATGAATGGGGAAGAGCAGAGGGAGAAGCAGACTTCCCTCTGAGCAGGGAACCCGATGTGGGGCTCTATCCCAGGACCCTGAGATCATGACCTGAGCCGAAGGCAGAGGCTTAACCCACTGAGCCACCAGGCGCCCCCAAATTTAAGTCATAAATCCAAATTTTGCCATTTTCCAGCCAGGAGATCATTCTGAGTCTCAGAATCCCTATGTGTAAGATTATGGGTAAGAACTATAATGAGGCACTCACCTGTTTACACACACAGAATATATGCTCACCACATATGCCAGTGTTTCCTTCTATAAAATGGATAAAATAATATCAACTTTTTGCATTTATTTTGAGGGAAGATAAATAAGCACATTAAATAGTACCTAGAATTAATAGCTCTTGTGGGGAGATGTGTACACTACTGGTTAGGTGATTAACTTTGGAGTCAGATTGAGTTTGAGACTTGCTTCTGTCACCAACTAGCTGTGTGGTGCAGGCAAGACATTGAAGCTTTCCAAGCCTGGTTTTCCTCAACTATACAATGGGAGCAATTACAGAACCACCGTCTAGAGCTGTCACGATGACATGAGACTGTCTAGGCAGACGTGCAAGGCAAGGGCTTGGTGCCTACCAAGGGCTCCAGGAGATGTTGTTACCATTCATGTTGATCATTTTGTTCTCCCTGCTGCCCTCTCCTGCCCTGGCTGCCTGGTGGGTCAGGGAAGGAAGGGGGACCATGGGCAGAAGACCCCAGAAGGTGTAAGAGAGATTCAAGCCCTTGGGAGAGACAGAGAGTGGGCCATGGAAGCAGCTGGAAAGGACGAGCTCAGAGAGGATGTGGGTTTATAGGATGAGCACCTGGCACTTGGTTCCTTTTGTTCTTATGCCTTTTCCATCATTTTTATGGGGTGGTGGGTAGACGTTTGCTGAAAGAGCCTCTCCACCTGGATCTCATTGGAATCATGCAGCCTTTCTCTTTGCTGAACATTTTTCTATCCCAGTAACTCTATAAATGTTCCATTTGTGATGTAATTGTTCTGTTTCAGATTTGCTTTCCTAAACTGAGGAGTAGAGTATCCAAAACATCTGAGACAATGGCTTGAGCGTAACACTTGGTGTGATGAACTCTTTTTTATTTCCTGTGGTTTACATTTCTTTGTCCTATTTAGTCCTCTACACTCTGGCTCTTGGTGGTGGCTCCAAAGGTCAGAGGCTGCACTGTGAGGAGGATGGAAAGAGGAGGCCAGTTACTTCTATTGTAAATTTTCCACATCCTGGAGAGTAGGGCTAAGCATCAGCTAAACAGAGCAAGCTTTCACTTGTTTGGAAATACAGTGCAGTCATGATCCTTATTTTTGTTGCTTAAAATGTCTGCAGAAAACAACCAGTTTCTGCCAAAATTATAAAGAAAATCCTGTGTGGCTTTAGCTGTCCATCGCAGTGACTTTTTCTTGGAGCCAAGGACTTCCTCCCTCCTCTTGAAGCTGCCAGATAACCACACATGGAGAGAGGAAGGAGGAATCAGGAACAGGCTGGACTTTAACACTGATATTTCTAAGGGTAGAAAATGGACCTGATCTTGTTCAATGAGGAGAGGATCTAGAACAATAATTGTTTAGTTGTCAGAAAGTGAAAGGAGGAATGGGTCAAAGTCAAAACGTGTGGGTTCAAGCCCCATTTCTCTATTCACTTATTTAAAATGAGATAGTTTCGGGGCGCCTGGGTGGCTCAGTGGGTCAAAGCCTCTGGGTCCGCCAGGGTCCAGGCTGCGGTGCGATCCCCAGATCCGAGTGCCCAAGGTGACAGGAATGTGTTGCCCACTTCGGGGCTGGCTGCACCCTCCATCCCCATCAGCAGAAGGCAGGCGACCTCACAGCTGAGTTTACGGCCAAGAAGAGGACCATGAGCTTTCAATAGACAGTTTGTCTCTTCTGCCTCCAAAGTATCAATTTTACTGCGACAATGGACTGAGTAGCTCTTGGAAGTAGCCACAGGGTAAAGGCCCCAGCGGGGATCAGGCGGGTAAACAGATTTAGGTGGCCCTAAAGCAGGGTGAGTGAGTAGGTGTCGCGAGTCAAGGAAACTATCTAAGGAGTTCTTCACTGATGAGGAGGCCCCGCTAAGATTCCTCCAGACAACATGGTTCTGCGTTTGCCGCAGTCCTTACTCTATAAGGGCTGGGGTGGGGGGGGTGACCTAAGAGGAAGGCATTCAGCCCCACTCTACAGACCCGGTGGGCATGTCAGATGTATGCATGTGTGGGTGGCCCCCCAGAGGAACCACATGGTTGCTGTCATCGAGAACCCACCGTCTGGGTGGGCAAAATGGGTGAAGGGTGTCAAAAGGTACAAACTTCCATTTACAAAACAAGTAAGTCATGGGGATGTCACGGTCAACATGGTGACTGTAGCTAATAATACCATATTGTGTATTTGAAAGTTGCTAAGAGGACAGATCTTAAGAGTTCTCTTCACCAGAAGAAAGGTTTGCAACTGTGTGGTGATGGATGTTACCTAGACTTACTGTGGTGATCGTTTCACAGTGTATACAAGTATCGAACCGTTATGTCCTACACCTGAATCTAATATAATATCATATGTCAGTTACATCTCAGTTAAAAAAAAAACAAACCCTCAAAGGGCCCCTGGGTGGCTCAGGTTAAACGTCTGCCTTCGGCTCAGGTCATGATCCCAGGGTCCTGGGATGGAGCCCTGCATCAGGCTCCCTACTCAGCGGGGAGTCTGCTTGTCTCTCTCCCTCTGCCGCTCACTCCTGCACGCTCGCTCTCTCCACTCTCTCCCTCCAATAAATAAATAAAATCCTAAAAAAAAAAAAAAAAAAAAACCAAACCAAAACAAAACCAAAAAAAAACATGTCACCGTCTGCTGCAGGGCTTGACAAACTATGGCATGTGGGTTGAACCTGGTTTACGGATTCTTTTCGTAAATAGTTTTATTTGAATCAGACACACCCATTTGCTTACATATTGTCTATGTCTGCCTTCATACCCCCTCTACCAGCAAAGCTGAGTGGTTGCCACAGAGGACTTATGGTCCATGTAACCTAAAATATGGACTGTGGGAGCTTGTGACTCTCCAGAAAAAGTTTGTCCATCCCTGTTCTTGTGAGAGACACATAGCCATGCCTGGTTAATTCTAGTTCTTGGCTGTGGGGGATGATGGTGGTGAGTGGCAGAGAGGGCTGGTTGGCTGGATGTTGCCCAAGGGCTTTGCCATAGTTGGTGGACCTGCTCTCAGCCTTGCAGGTCGAGAAACTGGACTTTGTCAGTTCCCCAGTCATGACAACAGATTTCATGGTGGGCCAACAGGTACCAAAAGCAAAGACTCAGGCTAAAAACAAAGCTACTGTGAGGGATAGTCCTTTCCAGGACTAGACTGGCTTCTAGGGTGCTGCCCTTTCTGCATACTGTGACACTTACCCAAGTGTGGCTGGTTTTCTTGAGCTTTCCTGATGAGCATGACTAGATTGTAGGAAGCCTTCCAGGAGAGCTGGGGGTCAAGTGAGACCAGAAGAAGAAACTAGCCCTGCCCTGGCCATGCAATGTCATTCCAGTGTTTGGAGTCTACTACCCCTCCCCTGTATATCCCCACCTCCCATTACCATCATTCTCCCTGGAGAAGATTGGGAAAATGCCAGAATGTGCTGCCTTGGAGCCCACCCTACTCTGAGAGCCCCTGCTTCTTTCTTTCTTTTTTTTTTTTTTAAGATTTTATTAATTTATTTGACAGAGAGAGAGAGAGATCACAAGTAGTCAGAGAGGGGGAAGGAGGCTCCCTTCTAAGCAGAGAGCCCGATGCAGGCCTCGATCCCAGGACCCCAAGACCATGACCTGAGCCGAAGGCAGAGGCTTAACCCACTGAACCACCCAGGCGCCCTGCTTCTGTTAACACAGACTTTCTGCAGCTACATTCACATCGCTGGCTAAAAGCCACAGCTATTGCTGGTAGAGAAGTGGCTCCTGTAAACCTAGCAGGCTCTTTTGTCCTTTTCCATTCTGTGTTGTCCTTAGGGGCTCTCTGGAGGGGGGCAACCTCCCATCTCTGTGTTCAGGTTCTGGAGGGCACCTCACTGTCTCCCTCTGTCCAGCCGCTGGCAGCCGACAACCTTGAGCTGCACTCTCATGGAGGCGTAATCAAGATGCTATCTGACCGCAGAGGAGGGCGCCCTTAATCCTGACTCAAGTTTTGGGAAAAGGCTTTTTAGCAGAGGTGACACTTGATCTGGGCTTTGGAGGAGGCAGGGCCATTTGAGAGGCAGAGTGGTGGGAGAAGGGCATCCAGGCAGAGAGAAATGTGAGCCGTCCCGGAGGTGGCCTGAAGACCGCAATGACCGCCAGAAGCATGGGGAGGCAGAAGGAGAGAGAAGAACATTGAGGGTGTCAGGGTGCTGGCTCTGGGGACACAGGACAGGAGGTGGAGCAGGAAAGAGACCAAATCAGATTGGGAGGGGCCGGTGCGCTTGGGTTTTCTTCAGAAGGGGGTAGGAAACATCCAGAGCTTTTGGGCAAGGTGGGAACTTGCTGAGTTCTGCGGTTTAGCAAATAAGTCCAGCAGCCATGGGAAGTGCAGATTCAAAGTCAGGAAACTCTTCGGGGTTTGGCGAGGGTCTGGGTGAGACATACAACAGGGGCGGTGGGGATGGGATAGAAGCGGGGAGGCTGCTTCAGAGACACAGGAGCCCTCTTCAGGGAGGGTTGCAGGAGGCTAATAGGCTCCTTCAGTTTCAATCCAGAATGAGGGGTTGGTGGTGTTGATGGAGTCGTGCTCTTAGGAGGAAGCATGGGGAGAACATGATGAGTTGGGGAGGAGAATAAAGAATGTTTTAGGTCCAGGTGAAAGCAAATGGGACAACAGGTGATGACAAAGAGGTGAGGTAGAGTTGTCAAGCTGGACTCATTTCCCTATGAGGGTTAGCGAAAGCAAAGGGAAGACACATCAGCCAGGGGGAAAGTACAGAAGAGAAGATAAAGCAATTGAGCCCGGAATCTTGGAGAATGGCCCTTGGAGAGATGAAGCCTGTGCATGCATTCATTCCATTCATTCATTCATTGGGTCAGCAAAATTGGGTACCTACTATGGGCAGGTCTTTGGTACCAAGGGTACAGAGGGAAACCAATCCTGCCTCCCGGAGCTCGAGCTCCTGGTAAGGGAGGTGTGGCACCCTGTGGAGGAGGGGAGTACGTGAAGGGCAGGGTCTGACAGTGTTGACTGCCCTGGGGGGCTAAGAAGTGGGGTGGAAGAGAGGACAAAGGAGAGAGTTGGGGAAGGAGAGACGGAGGCCCAAAGGGGAGCCCTGCAACTCTTTCTCCTGCCTCAACCTCTGCCCTCCAGTGAATGCTGGGCTAATCAGGTTTACCTCCGTAGCCATAGCAACTTCTGGGTGTGGTGTTGTTGCACATTCTTGAAACCTGAAGGGTGGAAGTGACTTTATATCAAGTTACCTACAAATTAGAAAGACAGCCATTTCCCTGTCTCTTAAAACGTTCTCTTAAAGGCTTGCCGTGTTTTCTCTTCGCAGAGCGCATTTTCCCAGGTTCTTTCATTCACCAGGACCCTGAGCCATGACCTGTATCTACTAACACAGTATGAAAGATGTAAAATACAATTATTCTGTTTTCCGATGATGAAAGTGCTCGTTGTAAAAACGTGACAAGGAGACTATAAAGTAGAAAATACAAATTATTCATTTCCTGTCACTCTTAAAATTGTTTTTCCTCCCAATCCAGTTTCTAGATGCATTTTACCAATTTGTGATCGTTTTGTATTTAGAGTTTTATGGATTATTTTTTTCACTCATTAGAGCATGGGTATTTCCCAATGCCACTAAAATAGCTATAAAAACATTTGATCCTACATCGGCTTCACACTTTAACCACTCCTGTGTTATTCATTTAGGTTCTTTCTAATCATTCTCATTTTGATGCAGCAACTCTCCACCTTCATACATAAATTTTCGTCCCCGACTCTCAAAGCCCTTCTCATTTCAAAATGATTGTTTATATAATTTTTCCTAGAATCCTTGCATTTAAATGAGTAATCTCTCACAAATATCGGAGTTATTAATACAATGAAAAGTGACTGTATCACCCTTTGCCTCAAAATGCAAGTTACTTTGAAATTTTGTCTGATTATTTTGTAAATTTCATTTGTAAGTCAGGAAATGGAACCCAAACTAGAGTGGTGATGACATGCATGTATCTATTTATTTATTTAGGTAAGGGAGAGGGGGAGAGAGAGAATCCTAAGGAAGCTCCACTCCCAGTGCCATCCCCATGGTCCTGAGATCATGACCTGAGGCAAAATGGAGAGTTGGATGTTTCACAGACTGAGCCGTCCAGATGCCCCAAATTGCATTTAGTTTAAAAATTAATTGATTTTTTAGTTGAAGTATAGTTGACAGATTGCATTTATTTCTGACTCACCATGAAACCCCAGTTTTCCACCAATGCTTGCTTGAATTCCACAGAGATAACACTAGTGGGACTATTTTTTCATATTTTTAGGTTTGTCAGAGAATATTAACTTTGAACCTCGTTTTTTTCTCATATCTGTCTTTACATTTAATTTATTTTCTTTGTCTTATTTTAACATCATTTTCTGTGAGGATTCAGAGGTTACTCCAGAAAGTAAATAGTCATTTTTGTTTGCTGGAAAAATATGTTTGCCTTATAGATATTTCTCAATTATTTTACTTTCAAACATTTGTGGTACTTCTGTTTTAAGTGTTTCTTATAAGAAGAATATGGTTGGGTTTTTTAAAATATTTTAAACTGGGAAGTTTAATTCATTATCTTTTGTGATCATTGATGTATTGGGGGTTATTTTTACCATCTTTTTCATGTTTTCTATTTGTCTTAGGAAGTTCTAATTCCATCTTTTCCCTCCTCTAGTGCTTGGAAACTTAGAGTCAGTTGTATTTTTTAATGGGCAAAGTTGTTATATTTACTCTTTTCCTAAAACTTAGTGCTTTAACTCTTTCCAATTTATAAGCCATCCTTGTCCAGTATTTTATTTCTATTAAAAACATTTCGCAAAATGCATGTGCACACCGACACTTACGAACTATATATCTATTTTAAGAAACAGAATATTACCTCTATTTTAGAGGTCCATGTTCTACTCCCCTCCGCAATTTTTTGAACTTCAGAAATCAGGTGTTGCCTTTAGTGTTGATGCTTATTTCTATGTACCCACAGGATCACCATGTCCTTTGCTCACTTGGTCACCATCCTTCTTATACCTCACATCTCCCTTCCGTGACCTTTTTCCTTTTTTCTAAAGTATATCCTTTTAAGTACTTCCTTTGCTAAAAGTCTGTTGACAATAAACTATCTTAGCTTTTGTTCATCTAAACCCATCTCTATTCGGTCCTCATTCTTCCAGCATAAATTTCGCTAGATAAGCATTAATAGATTGATAATTCTTTCTTCCAGCACCTTTAAGACATTATCTTACAGTATTTTGGTGTCTGTTAATTGTTCATGAGAAATCAGACATCAGGTAGGTAAGCTGTCTTATTTGGGTTCCTTTTAAACTATTCAATTTGCCTTTAACATTAAGCAATTTCACCAGGATGACTCTTGCTATAAATTTTTTTTTTTCTTCAGTATTTTGTATGTCCTAAATTTAGGGATCCATGACATTTTTGAATATTGTCTCTCTCCCAATTTTTTCCTACTTAGACTTCCACATCTATTAATCTCTCTTTCATAATTTCCTCCTCTTTATCTCTCTATATTATATCCAAAGTAATTTTGTCATATCCAGCTTTCAACTTACTTTTTTTTTTAATTTTTAAAGATTTTATTTATTTATTTGACAGAGAGAGATCACAAGTAGGCAGAGAGGCAGGCAGAGAGAGAGGGGGAAGCAGGCTCCCTGCCAAGCAGAGAGCCTGACGCGGGGCTCGATCCCAGGACCCTGAGATCATGACCTGAGCCGAGGGCAGAGGCTTAACCCACTGAGCCACCCTGGCATCCCTCAACTTACTAATTATGTTTTTCAGTCATTCTAATCTGTTAATTAACTCATGTATGGAATCTTAAAATTTCAACTACATCTTCTACTTCTAGAAATTAAGAATCTGCCTCGATATTTATGATAGTATTTTATCTTTTATTTATATAGTAAATACTTTTTTTCATTTTTTACTTAAATTCAGTTAATTAATATATAATGTATGATTGGTTTCTGAGTAGATGTCAGTGATTCATCAGTCTTATATAATATCCAGTGCCCATTATATCACATGAAAACATACTTATTTTATGAACTATGACCTGCCAGCCAAAGCTGGCACACTATCTTTGTAAATAAAGGTTTATTAGAACATAGCTAAATCCATTGATTTACATACGGCCTGTGTCTGCTTTCACTCTAGAAGAGCAAAGTTGAGTCTTTAAAATTTTTTTTTATTTTGTTTTTGCTTTTGTTTTTGTTTTTAAGTTGAGTCGTTTCGACAGAGACTGTAGAGTTTGCAAAACTTAAAATATATACTACCTGGCCTGTTGGAGTTAAAGTTTGCCAAGCCCGCTACACATGGTAATGTTAACGTCTGAAGACCTCATGTCTTTGATTCTGCTGCTTGATTATTCCTGCTAAGTCCCTCTCATGATGTCTTGTGATTTTTTACTAGGAGCTCATTTTTGTTGGGGCATTATCTGTGAGAATTTTGTGAGACTTAACTTGAGAGAATATTCTTTCTATTTGTGTTTCCTTTGCCAAGTACCTAGGAACTACTAAGCCAGCAGTATTTTAAATTTATTTCTCTGGCTTAAAATAGTTTTGCAATAGGCAAGTAGAGTGAATTTGAACCACAGTTTGAGGCCTGGTTTGTGGTTATTACCTTTGGGTGCGGGGGGAGTGTGGTGGGGGATGAAGGACTCTTTCTTCCAACCAAAATCAAAGCCGAGACATAAAGCTTTTCTTTGCTGTCCCCCTTGCAGGGCAAATACTTTTTAGTCCACTCTTTCACT
>PISX010013523.1:0-56249 GCA_004024625.1 Mellivora capensis | reverse complement strand
GGTAAGTGGGGGCTTCCAGCCGAGGAGCAGGTGGGGGTCAGTGGGTGCAAAATTATCGAGCGAACATCAGGGGTGGCGGTGGGGGGGGATGGAGCTAAACGAACCTGATGGGGTTCTTTGCTGAAGACAGGTGGTTGTGACTGGACCTCACCTTGGGGGGACAGTGTGGAGGATGAGAACTCATGCAGATCCCAAGGGTGATCAGATGTGCGGGGTTGGGGGACTCTGGTTAAATCGACTTAGCAGGGTGCTTGCTTAAAACCAGGCTTTACAAAGAAGTGCACCTACAGGTGGGCCTCGGAGAAGTTCCAGGAGACTGACTAAAAGCATGTTTGTCATGACAAAATGTTTTCTTTTAAAACAATGTAACATTGATACCTTAGGAGACAAACTATGTTCTATAACTAAGTTACCCACAAGTGATTCAAGAAAGATAAACTAGTTTCAAAAGCATCTTGAGGGACACCTGGGTGGCTCAGTTGGTTGGATGACTGCCTTCGGCTCAGGTCATGATCCCGGACACCCGGTATCGAGTCCCGCATCAGGCTCCCAGCTCCACGGGGAGTCTGCTTCTCCCTCTGAACTTCTCCTCGCTCATGCTCTCTCACTGCCTCTCTCTCAAATAAATAAATAAAATCTTTAAAAAAAAAGCATCTTGAACTAAGTTTGTTCGGAGGTATAGTATTATATTGTGTGGATACTTTTTTTTTTTTAATTTTAACTTTTTTGGGGGGGAGGGGCAGAGGGAGAGGGAGAGAAACTCAAGCAGACTCCATGCGGAGCCCCACATGGGACTCAATATCATGATCCTGAGATCATGACCTGAGCTGAAATCAAGACTCAGACACTTAGCCAACTGAGCCATTCAGGCGCCCCTAAAAATTTTAACTTTCAAATGAGAAAGTATAAAAGAATGCACAGAAATAAAAAGGACACAAAAGAACAAATACTGTATGATTCCACTTAGGTAAGTACTTAATAGAGGTTACCACGGGGCTAGGGAGAGCAGAAATGGGAAGTTTCTGTTTGGGGTGATGAAAAAGTTCTGGAAATGGATAAAATGGTCAATTTTATGTTTTATACATTTTAACGCAATTTAAAAAATCAATTTAAAAAAGAATGTGTAACTCTGATTGCAGACACAGCCCTGTTGAACCACCATGCCAATCTGCTCCCTTAGAGTTGTGCAGTGCACCACCTGTACAATGCAGCCCTGTCCCAACACTCTGTTTCCTGGCAAAAAGATAACGGTACAGGGGCTGGAAGCAAAAAAAAAAAAAAAAGGATAACGGTACCCGTATTTGCGTATTATTTTTCTTTAAGGTAATGCACAAACATTCCCTCTCAGTTGATTTCTGTTCAAAAAGGAAAAGAAAAACAGAAAAATAGAGAAAAAGTTCATCAGTGCGCCAAAAACACAAAAGTTTACATTCAGAGAGAGAGAATAGGTGGGAGGGGAAGCAAGTCAGGGGGTCTTCAAGCAGAGGTGATGGAAAGAGGTGGCTGGATACAGAAGGTTGTGTTTTGGAGGTGGAGTCAACCAGAACTCCTCTGTTTCAATGTGGGATTTGAGAGAAAAGGAAGAATCAGAGATGATCTAAGCCCATGGGGGTACCAGAGAGATGGGGTGCTGGAGATCAACAGCTGGGTGTTGGCAGAATTTCATGTGAGATGCGTTCAGACATCCACATGGAAATGATGAGAAGGAAATTGGACAGAGAGTCTGGGGCTCATGAGGAAGTTCAGGACAGAAGATGCATTTTGAGTTCAAGTTGAAGTTTCAAGAATACACGAGAACCCTTGGAGAGTGCAGACAAGAAAAGAGGAAAGAGTAGACATGAGAGACCTGGAGAACGCCAGCACTTAGAGGTCTAGGAGGAGCTGAGAAGGGGCAAACTCTGAGGCAGATGGAAATCGAGACAAATTCCCTGAGTATCACAGTACACTACGGAAGGGAGTATTTCTTTTCTTTTTTCTTTTTTTTTTGAAGTTTCACTTAAGTAATCTTTACACCCAGCATGGGGCTCAAACTCATCTGTAATCAAGAGTCACATGCTTTTCTGACGGAGCCAGCCAGGCGCCCCCAGAATTAAGTATTTCAAGGACAGAGTGGTCAGCCGTGGCAAAGGAAGCTGAGCCTTGCAGCTTTGGGCAGTGGGAATGAAGTAGTTCTCACTTAATTGTATCTATGTTCTCCATAAAATACGAGGCAGTTCTCAGCTGAGTAGCGTTACCATTATGGAGATAACTACGGAGAGACCCAGGGCACTGTAGAGATACCGTTCACTGAGAGGGGACAGCTGCAGGAGAGAGCAGACCAGGAAGGGAGGGTCAACGGTGAACTCAGGCTTCGGGGCTTCGATGCTGTGTACACAACCGGGGTTCAGGGGAGAGGTTCAGGCTGAAGATTAAAATCTCACATCATCTTCTCCCTGAGCCTTTTGTTAAGACAGCCCACACAGATGCCCAAATTAAAACAAATCCTTTGTGCCCCAGTTTGGGATGCAGGAAATAACTATAACTAAAAACCAAGGAGGATTAAAACAGAGGCCAGCTTTCAGCGGAAGCAGGGGCTGGCAGGCTGGATTACCAAGGCTGAGCAGGAGCATGCCAACGGAAGGGATGCCAGAAGGAAAGTGAGCGAACGGCCCTCACCGAAAAGATGAGGATGACACTAAACCAGGATTGCCCCAGAAAAGTGACAGCCAGACGCGTGGCAACCTGGCCGGTCATTTTCCTGAGACGTGGTTTAGGAACAGGAGCTCATGCATGATGTTGCCACAGGGAGCACTGCCTGCAGAGTGAGTGATTTCCTGGGCTTGCATTCCAGACCACCGTTTCCTTCAGCCTCAGACAGCAACTCAATGTCTCTGCACCTCCATCCCCGCATCTGTTAAAATAGACGCACGCAGCTGCCCACTCCCTGGGGTTCCTGTGCGGGACGCAATGCTATGACTGCCTGGCCCTGAGTCCGTACTGCACAAAGGTGAGCTCTGCTCATGGTGGTTTGTCTCCCCGACTTCTCTGTGAGCCCACGAGAGCCTCAGATCCACTCCCACTTGCATCACGGCTCACAGTACAGCAGGAGGTGGGTGTGCTGAACTAACAGAAACGGCTCCCGGCTCCCGTGCTCCCTCCCGTGCTCCCTCCCATGGCTCCGAGGAAGGAAGCGGTACTACTCACTCTCCCTGCACCTGCACGCATCCTTCCCTCCCTCCCTCCTGCTCTCCTGGGGTAAGCGTCCCCCAGGTGCGCTGGGGTCCAGCCCCCTTCTCAAGGGCTGCATTCCATTCACGCACTCCCTTCTTCATTGTCAGCCTCCCCTTAGACCTTCTCTGTTAACGCTCAGCACTCAGCCCTCAGTGCTCCTCCACTTTGAAGAACAAAAACAACAACAACAAAAAGCCCTCCACTCCTGCACGTGCTGCCCTGCAGCAATTTCCCAATCTCTACACATCTGTTCTTGGCCAAACCTCTGTGAAGTCGTCTAAGCTAGCTCTCGCTTTCCAAAGATTCTCTGCTGCTCATCTCTCAATCCACTGCAAAGCCGTTATAGTCAACCCTCCCTTTTCCAAAATGGGTTTTTCTTTCTTTTCTTCTTCTTCTTTTTTTTTTTTAAGCGTCACCCAGGGCCCATTATTTTGCTAGATCCAACTGATGTATAACTGTTGTCTAAGGTAATCTTTCTGCACATTCAAGACCCCCAACCATGCCCTTTGTCGGAACACTGGATGCCTTCTAGCTTTCTGCCCACATCCCAGGCTGGCGGCCCTCAGTCTCCCTAGGTGGCTCACCAAGGACTCTTAGTGCCACCGGAGCTCCTCAAGAACGTGCCTTCTGACCCTGAATCCCAACCCGAGGCAACTCAACCCTCCAGGACTTCGGTTACTCCTCGGACACCTCCGACTCCCAGCTCCAACCTCCTCTTTGAACCGCAGACCCTCGTGGGTCTGTCAGAGCTACCGCACACCAATATGTTCAAAACTGAACTCACTGCCTCCACTCCCTCCCAGACCCAGGCCTCTGCCGATGTTGCCTTTAGCAAAAGCAGAAAACTGGGGGTCATTCTTGACTTTCCTGTCTGGCAACCCTCACATTTTACCGATTCTACCTCCTCAAATCAGATTAAATGTCTGCTGAATCCACCTGCTTCCCTCCACCATCCTTGCTGGGGGAAGGAGTCCCTGTCCACAGGACTCCACCGGGACCCCGAGGTCATGACCTGAGCCCAAATCAAGAGTTGGCCGCCCAACCAACTGAGCCACCCAGGTGCCCCACCTTTGCCAATTTTAACCTGTATCCTTTCCTGGTAACAAACTGTGACCATGAGCAAAGGCATTTTTCTGAGTTCTGTGACTCCTTTGAGCAAATTTTGAACCTGAGAGTAGTCCTGGGGATCTCCAGCACATCAACGAGGGGTCAAATGCTAAGAATCACGATCATAGTCTTGATAAAAGAAAGGAAAGAAATGGGAGTAATCTCAGTTTCTGGTGTAGATCTATATCCCCAAACCCTAGGCCATGCTGATTATCATCTTTGGGCTGGGATGCGGGAGATGGAAGGAGTAGGGGGAGAGTAGAAGCTACTGGAAAGTGACATCACATGTTGAGTATGAAACTTTAGAGCTGAAAGGCACCTTGGAAAGAATGCCTCGTTCGAAGTCCCTCCTGCGGCAGAGGAGGCAATGGAAGGAAGTCTGGGGACATGAAATGAGTTGACCCAGGTCATGAGACTGGGTTCAAATATGTCCAATGCTGACTGAACATCAGGTGCCAGGCCCCAGGCCAGGTTTGAAGGAATGAGCTCCCTGGGTTCAAACAATGTTTGTCAGAGGTTTGTAGAGGGTTGGGTGGTCGGCAAGGACTAGAGGCCACCACCAGTCAGTCTTGGGCCACTGGGTAGGTGCTGAATGAGGGAAGGCAGTCCCCGTGCACAACGGGTGGTTCTCAGAGCTTGGCTGCTGCCGGCCCACAATGCCCCCACACTGCGCAAAGCAGAGAGGAAGGGGCTGTGCTCTCCGTGACTGTCGGATGGGAGCTGGGTGTGCAGGGGACGATGGGGTGTGGTGGGAAGGACACTCCACGGGAGAGACATCCGACTCTGGAAGCTGCCTCAGGGGCCCAGATCTCCCTTCCGGGGCCCAGGTCTCCCAGACAGTGTATCTTTCAGCCCCTTCTCTTTCATAATGAATTAAATTTCCCCTGTCCCCCCGACACATGCAAATCTCAGAATCAGAAATAATGTGCCCTGAAAGGTCTGCAAAAGCATTTTGTAACCTTTTTAGAAATTACATCCATTTGGAAGGGAGCCTCAAGTACTTCCCGAGAAGGTGGGATTCTAAGGTAATTAGAGAAAAATTTTTCAGTAAAGGCTTCCCCCAATTTTCTTCTGAGCAAAGAAGACGGAAGATGGAAATTAGCATCTACGAAGTGTGTGAAATGCCTAGGCACATGCTAGACCCTTTGATCTCAATGACAGGTGACCTGGCAGCACTTGGGAGGTGGACAGCAGCGTCCTCATTTAACAGATGGAAATTAATAACCAACATCATAATCAGGGACTCAGGAAGATGAAGTAACTTCACCGCTGGGTAATAATGACCCTGGAATTGAGCTTAGCTCGGTCAGACTAAGAGCACCGGGACTTTTCCTCTGAGGGAAAATGTCTTCGGCCCCAACTTAAAGGCCAGCTCTGGTTAATGAACGCTGTGTCACAGGAAGACCCCGCTGAGGCCTCGTCAAGGAGGCAAAGATTTCATTAATCACTCCCACCTCCTCTGCCCAAGGCTTCACGAAGCACACGGTTTGATATGAAATCAGTGCTTCTGTCTGGAATTATTCCACGTGAATGTGGGAAAAGCAAGGCCAGTTCACCCGCCTGGTATAACACAGCCCTCAGTTTCTCCTGCCCCTCCAACTTTAATGTCCTCATTAAGAAAGAAGGCCACGGATTCTTCTCCAACGTGAGTTTAGCGTCCACAGTAGCGGAGGCGTTGGGTAGCTGAGGCTCCTGCCGACACTGACTTAAAGTAACAGCACGAAGTCCCAGCTGCTGAAACAGAGACTCAACTGTGGTGGCTTACTTCTTTCCTGGTCACCAAACAGTCCCAAGGGCCGGGATGGTGACCCGGTCCCTTTCTGGCTCGTTGCCGTGCGGACCCCAAGTGCGCGGTCTTCCTCCCAGGGTAAAACGGCGGTGGGGAGCACACTCACGCTGCAGCGTGCAAGAAGGGTGAGGAGCCCTATTCTGGGACCAGAGCTCACCTTCCATGTTGGGAATAACCTAGAAGTTGGACCACAGTGTCTGCACACGTCCCAGTATGTGGCCACCAGGCTGTCCCAGCAACAAAGGAGATGGGAAGTGTCATTTCCCACCGAGCTCCATGGCACATTGATTTCTGAGGAGGATGCAGAGAGTGGGTCCTGGGGGCCAGCTGGCACCCTCGGCCACGGCCACGGCCACGGTCACGGTCACAGCCTGAACCTCTGCTTTGCTTTATAGGTAACGAGGGCTTTTGCACCTACCGCTTCATTCCACCCAGCGGCAAGCCTTTGAGTAATAACATTTCTCTCATGTCATGTGTGAGAAAACAGGGCCACAGGGGTTAAGGGGCTGGGCCAGGGCCCAACCACGGAGTATGAAATGCACGGCGAGAACGACCCCAGTGGTGATAAAACACTGGTAGAGTCAAAAAGAAAAAAAGCTGTTCCATCTGCTCCAGCCACACTTATTAAAGCAATTAATAAGAACTAAGGAACCAAGGAAACGGGAACAACAGGGCAGGTCCTTGACCACAGAGGCTTTGAGGCAGTCAGGGAGTTCAACAGGGATCGCAGGACAGTGTGGCCATAAGGCCTGCAGGGCACAGTGACAGCAATGGACAGAGAAGGGGCCTTAAGACACAGAGAAGACAGTGATGATTCCCGGGGGTGATGAAAAAGTAAATGCTTTTTCCTGTGAGTGGGAAAAACAGTAAGTCTAGAAGTCTCTAGCAGAAAGTGGAGAACCTGAGAACCTGCCCAGCATTCATGCATCCACAACCAGGAAATGAGAGTTCACATCCCATAGGACAAGTCTTGGCCATGGGACATGGAGTACCAGCACACAAGTGCTCCCTCTCTGTCCAGACTTGTACCATCTGAAGTCCACATGCTGCTGGGAGGTACCAGGGGGCCGAGCCTGTGATGGTTAATTTTACATGTCAATGTGGAGGGTGTTTTGGATGAGATTAACGTTAAAACAGTGAACTTTAAGTAAAGAAGAATCCCGTCCATAATATGTGTGGGCCTCATCCAATCAGTTGAAGGTCCAAATAGAACAAATTCTGACCTCTTGGAGCAAGAAGGAATTCTCCAGCAAACTGCCTTTGGACTTCGCTCTCAAGTCTTGAGCCTTCCAGCCCACACTGCAGATTTTGGACTTCCTAGCTTTCATAATCATGAGCCAATTACTTAAAATCAATCTCTTCTGCTTACTTCTCTGGAGAACAACTGAGTAATACAGAGACACAGTGATCAACATGAGAATGACACTTGTACTGGCTCTCCTCCTTTCCCGCTGCACTCTCTCAGTCTCTAGAATCCCTCACTTTCAAAATAAGCCAGGAAGATATGCACACACCCTTATCTCTAGCTTGCCTTCTGGATGTTCCCCACCCAACTGCATATGGCAATCAGTATACAGGGGCATTGATGGTTCATGGGGAGTCGTGGTCTTGCTCCCACTGTGCAAGGGAAGACTCTGGGCAGCTCCATGGGGCCTGAAGTGCTCATAGGTGCAAGCCAGGTCTCCACGAGGACAGAAGCAGGGACCGCCAGCATGCGCTGGGTCACCTTTGAGGCCAAGGAGAATGAGAACATCACCATGGTGAGGGCATCCAGTTTTTGGAAAATGTGACTGATTGCATGATACTCCCCATCTGGTTCAAAGTCTCTACAGTATTCTGGTCCTCCTGGTGCCTCAGTTTGTGGTGAAGTGAAGACCAGAGTAGCTGAGGGTCTCATTGGAGCAAGCCAAGAAAGACTCTGAAATTCAGAACGACTAAAGCCAAGGCAAAGAGCTGGACAGAGGGAGGATTAACCAGAGCTGCTACTCGAGAGAGAGGGTATCAAGGGAAGAGGCATGAGCCAAGGCAAAGCCCCTGGCTAAGCAGCTGGGAGAGAAAGATGGAGTGATAAAGAAACAGGACACATTCTGCAGCGAGCAGCTGGCTGGACGGAAGGAGAGGAGCTCAGAATTCCACAAAGTCACCACTGAACAGTATCAGAAAGCTGCTAGGGAGGGGAAAGCAATGTTGACCCGATGTGCGTTTCATCCTGTCTGTGCTCATCTGCAGACCCAGATTCTCCAGTGTTCTCGCCAGAACAGCCAGCAGGTGCTCGGCAGCTGTGTTGGCCAACCAGTAAGTGCGCTGTGTCCATCAGGCCACACCGAGCATGCTTGAGCAGGGAGCATCAACTTCTAGAGCAAGCAAAACCCCTCGAAGGTAATTCTGGAGGCAGAACATTTTTGTTTCCTAGGAAGAAAGGAACCTCTTTAAAGAGAAGATGAGGGGCGCCTGGGTGGCTCAGTGGGTTACCGCTGCCTTTGGCTCAGGTCATGATCTCAGGGTCCTGGGATCAAGCCCCGCATCGGGCTCTCTGCTCAGCAAGGAGCCTGCTTCCCTCTCTCTCTCTCTCTGCCTGCCTCTCTGCCTACTTGTGATCTCTCTCTGTCAAATAAATAAAATCTTTTAAAAAAAATTTTTTAAAAAGAGAAGATGATAAGAGGTACCAGGGAGCAGATCCAGCAGGGGCATATCCCAGTTTGATGAGTTGTAGTTTGAAAGGCCGAGCCCCACATCACTCCGAGTGATGTGCCTCTTAAGAGTCTGCTTAAGATTCTCTCCTTCTCCTTCTGCCGCCACCACCCCCCACAACAAGACAAAACAATAGCACTAGGAAGTGATTTGAAGACTACAAAAATGAGATGGAAGGAAAGTAAGGGACAACAGTGGAATAAAGATAGGAGGGGTGTTTGGATTAAAGCATTTAAAGGTCTGGGTATTATTCAAAATTAAAGGAGAGGTAGTAATTAATTTCATATAAGTCAAAATAAATGTTAAGTACAGAAAGAAAACAAAACCTCAAACCTTTAAGGTGGGGCGGAAATGGAGGAAGGGATACAATGAAAACTCAATCCATCCAGCCAAAGATAAGAGTTTTTTGGAGCGCCTGGGTGGCTCAGTCCGTTAAGCGCCTGCCTTCAGCTCAGGTCATGATCCCAGCGTCTTGGGATCCAGCCTCCAGACGGGCTCTCTGCTTGGAGGGGAGTCTGCTTCTCCCTCTCTCTGCCCCTCCTCACCACTTGTGTTCTCTCCCAAATAAATAAATAAAATATTTTTTAAAAAAGATTTTAAAAGTCAAATAAAAAAACATAAAAAGTAGAAAGTACAAAAGCAGGTGAGAGGAATGAATGCACACGCATCTACAGTCACCATAACTGCACACGGAGTAAAGTTAGCATTGGAAGACAAGCTCACAGACAAGGCAGAAGTAAGGAAAGTGCACCTTTGTTTGTTTACTTACTTACTTATTTATTTATTTCCAGGGGGAGAGGAATGGTTTACCAGGCAAATATTTTACCCAAAAGAAAGATGGTGCAGTTATTTCAGTATCAGAAAAAAATAAAAGACAGAAAGTATCATTAGAGTTAAGAGGCTATGATAAAAGGAACATTTTTCTCACAAAGGTACAAAATTTCTGAACCTCTGCTGAACCTAACAACACAATCTCAAAACATATAAACCCCAAATTGACAGAATTATAAGGAGAGATTAACAAATCCACAATCAAAGTGGGAGAATACACCATCTTTCCAAGGGCATATTGAACATTCATGAATATTGATCATGTACTAAGCTATAATGCGAGACTCAACAAATACAAAAAATCAATATAATAAAGACTAATTCCTGAATTCACTATTATAAAAATAGAAATCAGTGACAAAAATAAGCAAAAAATGTCTAAAAGTTACAATTCTTGAAAATAAATTTCAAAATAATTCACGAGTCAAAGAACTCAGCAAGTATAATTTAGGGCTGAGTAATAATACTTTTATACTTACCCTCCAGTGTTCCCCTCCACCCCATCTTTTTTTTTAATTTTTTTTTAAATTTATTTATTTGTCAGAGAGAGAGGGAGAGAGAGCGAGCGAGCACAGGCAGACAGAGTGGCAGGCAGAGGCAGAGGGAGAAGCAGGCTCCCCGCCGAGCAAGGAGCCCGATGTGGGACTCGATCCCAGGACGCCGGGATCATGACCTGAGCCGAAGGCAGCCGCTTAACCAACTGAGCCACCCAGGCGTCCCTCCCTCCACCCCATCTTGACTGATGCTGTCAAAGACCACACACACACACCCTCTGTGTTGGAAATGAAGAAACAAAACAGTCATTGTCTGCAGAGGCTCCAACACTGAAAATCCAAGAGGATCAAGCACAAACCATTGCTAGGAGACAGTTCAGTAAGATTGCATGATATAAGATGAATGTCCAAAAGTTAATGATTTGTCTGTATGCCCACAATGAATATCTAGAAACTAACTTTTAAATTAGTTTTGCAATAGTTACAAGTATTTAGGTGTCTAGGAGCAAATCAAACAAATGATGTGTAGGGTCGCCTGGGTGGCTCAGTGGGTTAAAGCCTCTGCCTTCGGCTCAGGTCATGATCTCAGGGTCCTGGGATAGAGCCCCACATCGGGCTCTCTGCTCGGAGCTTGCTTCCCCCTCTCTCTGCCTGCCTCTCTGCCTACTTGTGATCTCTGTCAAATGGGTAAATAAAATCTTTTAAAAAAAGTGTAAAATTGTAAAAGTTTCAGAGCAAGAAACAGATGAGGAAACTTGTTATTTTAGAGATGGGAATGCTCCTCAAACTAATATTAAATGTTAATATTAAATGCAATTTCACACAAAAATCTCAACAGGGCTTTCTGAAGAACTTGTAGACTGATTCCAAAATGTATGTGTAAGTGTAAAGGGCCAACCATAACCAAGAATGCTTTGAATAATGCAGGAAGACTTACTTTGTTGGTTATCAAGACTTACCATGAAGTCATTAAATTAAATTACTGGTGTGAAATAACACACTCTGAATCAAAATACAGACAGCCAAAATAGACTTGGGCATATATGAAACACAATATGCAGCGACCTGGTATTACAAAATGAAAAAGATTTAATAAACGAGGCTTGGCATAGTTGGTTCCTGCAGTGGCTTACACACAGCTGATTAGAGCTAGGGAGGGCAAAAAAGACCCTGTTTTCCAAATCCATCTGAAAACTGGTGGTTTCAGCTCTGGTCACTGACCACGACTTCTGACTGGAGGTGCAGACAGAAGGAAGCAGCCATTGCTGTTGCACCCCCCTACATAGTTGGAAGTCCCCCCACCCCAAGGCTCAAGTGACTTCTGGGGATCTAAAGGGTCAGTGTCCTTTTCTCCTCCCCCACCTTCATTATTCTCTTTTTTCCCCTCTTGGGAGCCAGACATTAAAGGTTAAGACATTCAAAAATACTTGCATATAAGGGAAAAATTAGAAATGATTCATGCATGCCCAAGGAAAGGTTTGCAAAAGACCTGAGAAGATGTTAAGTGTACACCTCAGGTTGACCTCCAGCACAGAGCCAGCCTACAATTAAAAAAATAATAATAATAACAAAAAACACCAAACCCCCGGAAAGAGGGAGAATTTGATTTCCAGCATTACCATATTATTAGATTCAAATGTCCAGTTTTCAACAATAACAAAAATCACAAGGCATGGTGGCTTAGTCATTAAGTGTCTGCCTTCGGCTCAGGTCATGGTCCCAGAGTCCTGGGATTGAGCCCCGCATTGGGCTCCCTGCTCAGAGGGAAGCCCACTTCTCCCTCTCCCACTTCCCCTGCTTGTGTTCCCTCTCTGGCTGTGTCTTGTATCAAATAAATAAATAAAATCTTTAAAGAAAAAAAAAGAAGCAGGAAAGTATGGCCCATTCAAAAGGGGAAAAAAAAAAAAAAACAGAACAGAAACTGTCCCTGAAAAAGACCTGATGGTAGGTCTACTAGACAAAGACTTTAAAACAGTCTGTAAGCTGTTCAAAGAACTAAAGGAAGACTTGAAGGAAGTCAAGAAAATGATGTAGGAACAAAATGGAAATGTGAATAAAGGAACAGTAACCCTAAAAGAAACCAAGAAGAAATTCTGGAACAAAAAAGTAAGATAACTGAAGTGGAAAATTCACAGGGCACCTGGTTGCCTCAGTCAGTGGAGCATTCAACTCTTGATCTTGGAGTGGTGAGTTTGAGCCTCATGTTCGGTGCAGAGATCACTTAGAAATAAAATCTTTTTAAAAAATCTATGAAATGGAAAATTCACTACAAAGATTCAATGACAGATTTGAACAAGCAGAAGAAAGCATCCCCGACCTTGAAGTTAGGACAGTGGAAATGATCAAATCTCAGGAACAGAAAGAAAAAAAGATTGAAAAAGAAAATTAGCAGAGCCTAATGGACCTGTAGGACACCATCAAGGAGCCCAACATACATACTGTGGGAGTCCCACAATAGGAGAAAAGGGCAGAGAGACTATTTGAAGAAATAATGGCTGAAAACTTCCTAAACCTGATAAAAGACCCAAATATAGAGATTCAAGAAGTTCAATGAAGTCCAAGCAAGATGAACCCAAAGATACCCACACCAACACAATATAATTAAACTTGTGAAAGACAAAGAGCAAATCTTGAAAGTAATGAGAGAGAAGCAAATCATCACATACAAGGGATCCTCAGTAAGACTATCCGCAGATTTCTTATCAGAAATTTTGAAGGCCATAAGACAGGGAGCCAATACTTTCAAAATGCTAAAAGAAAAAAAAAAAACCTTGTCAGCCAAGAATCCTATATCCTTCAAAAGTGAGGGAGAAAATAATCCCCAGATAAATAAAATTTGATGGAGTTCATACCACTAAACCTGCCCTGCAAGAAATGTTCAGGAGAGTCCTGAGAGGTGACATAAAAGGACACCAGACAGTAACTCAAAGTTGTACAAAGGTAAATACACGGGCAGTTGTTTAAAAGCTAGTATTGTAGCAATGGTTTATAAATGCGGGTTTGTTTTTTGTCTTCTTCATGATTTAAGAGACATACGTGAAAAGAATTGTCATCCTAAAAGCTAATATTATTGTTACTTTGATTTATAACTCCACATTTTTCCTAGATAATTTAAGAGATGAATACATTTACAAGAATTATTAATTTATGTTTGGGCATACAATGCATAAAGATTTAATTTGAGGGACATCAACAACCAAAAGGGGTGAGGACAGAGCTGTAAAGCAGCAGAGCTTGTGGGACACCTGGGTGACTCAGGTGGCTATGTGGCTGCCTTCGGCTTGGGTCATGATCCTAGGGTCCTGGGACTGAACCCCTCATCAGGCTCCCTGCTCACCAGGAGTCTGCTTGTCCCTCTCCTTCTGCTGCTCCTGCTTCTCTCTCTCAGTCACATTCTTCTGCTGTCTCGCTCACTCTCTCTCGAATAAGTAACAAAATCTTAAGAAAAAAAAGAAGCAGAGCTCTTGTATGTTATTTAAGTTAAGCTGGTATAAATTCAAATTAGAGTGTCATAACTTTAGGATGTGAAATGTAATCTCCATAGTAACCACAAAGAAAATAGCCCTAGGATATACACAAAAGGAAATGAGAAAGGAATTTAAACATTTCACTGAAAAAAAAAAAATCAACTAAACACAAAAGAAGGTAGTAATGGAAATAAGAAATAAAAAAGCTGTAAGATATACCGGAAAAAAAAAATAGCAAAATGACCAAAAATGACCAAAGTCCATCTTATCAGTAATTAACTATAAATAAGATAAACACTCCAATCAGAAGACTGAGATTGGCACAACGAATAAAAAGTGCATGATCCAACTATATGCTGTCTACAAGATACACTTTAGATCCAAATACACAAATAGACTGAAAACGAGAGGACGTGAAAAGATACTCCACACAAATGTAACCAAAAGAAAGCAGGGGTGGCTCTATTAATATCAGAGAAAATAAACTTTAAATCAAAAGAGGATACAAAAAATGATGAAGGCCATTATATATTAATAAAAGGTTTAAAGCAACAAGATATAACAATTACATTTACATACCTAAACATTTGTCCATTTCATCCAGGTCATACAACTTCTTAGCATACAATTATCCATAATATTGTTTAGAGTCCTTTCTATTGCTTGAAATCTATTGTAACGTCTCCTCTTTCGTTTCTGATTTAACAGTTTGAGTATTCTCTCTTCTTGGTCAGTGTAGCTAAAATTTGTTAATTTTATCTTTTCAAAAATTTGATTTTGGGTTTTTCTTGTCTTTTCTCTATTTCCTTTCTCTATTTCATTTATTCCCATTTTTTTTAATTTCTTAGAGTAGAAGTTTTGTTCATCGATTTGAGATCTTCTTTCTAATATAAATTTTGTTCTATGCATGGCATTTGCCGCTTTCCTTGAGTTCTCGTATATTGGCTTCATTTTCTCTTATCTCTACGTATTTTCTAGTTCCTCTGGTGATTTTTCTTTGCCTAGTCATTATTTATGACTATTTAAATCTCGTATTTTAAATTCCCCAAATTTCCTTCCTTTATTGACTTCTCGTCTCATTCCATTGTAGTCTGAGTACAGACTTTGTACGATTTCAATCGTTTTAACTTTAGGAGGCTTTATGACCTAATATATGGTCTATCCTGGAGAACGTGTCGTGTGCACTTAAGAAGATGTGTGTTCTGCTGTTGCTGGGTGAAGTGGTGTAAAGATGCCTGTTAGGTTTAGCGGGCTTAGAGTATTGTTTAAGTCGTCTGTTTCCTTGGGGATCTTCTGGCAAGGTGTTCTGTCCATTACCGATAGTGGGATATTGAAGTCTGTAACTATTATTGTCGAATTGTCTATTTCTCTCTTCAATTCTGTCACTTTTTGTTTCAGGTACTTTGATCTGGAGGTCCTTAGTCCACCATTCCAAAAGTGCTTCCACCTTTGATATCTTATTTTTTTTAAGATTTTATTTATTTTTTTATTATTCTCCCTCAGCACACACCACCCAGAGGATAGGCCATGAGGACTCAGCGAGATGGCAGCCATCAACTGGCCAGGAACGGGCCCTGCTGGAACTTGATCTGGGTCCTTCCACCTCTGAAACAGTGAGAAAATAAATACCTGTTGTTTAAGCCACCGGATCCATTCTATACCATGTTTCTCTCTAGAGAGAGGCCGGTGAATCAGACAAGGCCCTAGGCTTCAGGAGCACATCATCTGGTAAGAAGGGTATCTCACGAGAATACAACATGATCAGAACTTCTAACTCAGCCTGGGAGTTCTGAAAGGCTCCACGAAGCACACATCTGAGCAAGGTTTTCAGAGGTCTGACCAGGAGAAGAAAGAGCGGCCCAGGAAAAGAGAACCTCCAGCAAGGACTGTGACTGGAAAAGGCAGATGCAGCTGGTAAACACTGAGAGGCCAGAGGGTGCAGAAGGCATGGAAGGGAGGACTGGGAGAGGAGACTGAGCAGACGCACTGGGGACAGGATGTGAAGGTTCCTGAGTGCCAAGACCAAAGAGCCTACCTTTCAACATAAGGTTATCCATCACCATACTCATTTACGAGGGCTGTCAGAATAAAATATTAGACTGGACAGCTTAGCAACAGAAATGTATTTTCTCACTCTAGAGGCGAGAAATCTGAAATCAAGGTGTCAGCAGGGTCGGTTTCCTCCGAGGCCTCTCTCCGTGGCTTGCAGACGGCTGCCTTCTCCGTGTCCTCACGTGGTCATCCCTCTGTATGTGCATCTGTGTCCAAATCTCTTCTTGTAAAGATGGTGATCATACTGGATTGGGGCCCACTCCCATGACCTCGTTTTAATTACCCCTTTAAAGACGCTAGGTCCGAATGTGGCCGCACTGAGTTATGGGGGTTACTACTTCAACATATGAATGGGGGCACATCAGCCCAGAACAGCAGCACAGGAAGAACACAAGTGAGCTCAGGACATCGCCTGCTGGAGGACAGATTCCTTTTATGCCATCTGTTCACTCTCCCCCCAGCAAACTCCCAGGTTCTGAAAGATTTCATCTGCCAACCTACACTTATAAACTCTTATAAACTTATAAAACTTAAACTTATAAACTCTTCGTTTATAAAATGAAAACCCATTCCATTATAAAAATCAAAGACAGCGTCCCATTATCACCTCTCGAAGGCCTCTGGAAAGCACAAAACCACAAGTTGGAAACCACTGCTCTCGGATCTTAAATGTACACAGAAGACCCTACAATCCTATGTTCTTACCCCCTCTCCTCCCCATACACACTTTCGCTTTAAATGCCAACACACGGCAGACAAGGACACCATGGAATATGGTGTTGATAGTGCTGTGGGATTCTGAGTAGGGGTGATCAAAAGCTGGGGCATTCAGGAGGCATCTGACTCTTGATTTCAGCGCATGTCATGATCTCAGTGTTGTGGGATCAAGCCCCAAGCCCTTCGTTGGGCTCCATGTTCAGTGGGGAGTCCACCTGAGATTCTCTGTCCCCCCATAATCTCTGCCGTCCCTCTCTAACCACCTGCCAAGGTGAGGGCCAACTCTTGGACACTGGTGGCACCTACCCTTCTGCCATGATGTGAAAATGTTGGGGTTCGGGAGCAAACAGTCAACAAAGAATTCTCGAGACGTCTTTGGCACAAAACGGTTTTATTAAAGCATGGGGACTGGAACTGTGGTTAGGAAGAGCTGCACTGCGGTCGTGAGGGGTAGACCGTCATATGCTTTCAAGTTGGGAGGGGGTTAGGGAGAGGCCAAGTCCCCAAGGAATTTTGGAAGCAAGGTTTCCAGGACCTCGAGGGGCTAGCTATTGTTAGGAAATTTACTACCATCTAATAAAATCCTAGTCATGAGACCCTTTAGGTGTTTACTGGTGGGTCATATGCTTGGCAGTGATTGCTAACATGCATCTTGTGGGGTTGGGGGAGGATAGAGATAAAGAAGTTTCCAAAGGAAATTTTATATGCTCAAGTAGACTTACAGGATCCTGGAGATTGGGAGGCTGGGTTAAAGTCAAGTTGCCTTTTGCCCTTAGCCAAATTATTAACATTGAGGCAGCTGAGTTTTTAGAGGAAGGTTACTCTGTCTGTCTCAAGGACTTGTCAGTGAGCTGTTAACTTGTAAGGAAGTTTAATTCTTTTTCTTTTGCCGTTGTTCTCCATGCCATGCCCCACCACGAACCATCCCTGTCACCTCTTTCAATCAAAGTATTTCTATTTTACAGATAAATAAACTGAGCTTCAAAAGGCGTGACTACAGCTGCAGGTCACATATGGTGAGGACAGAACTGGGATTCGGACTCTGGTGTGATCGTGGAACTCCACCCTCTCAACTCTATCCCACCACCTCCTTCATTTCCTCCAGGACCATTTCAGAGCCTCACTTCAGAGCCATACAGCCTGGAACGGAATAGACACAAGATGAGACTTGTCTCGAATCTGTGAAAAAAACTGTCCGTCCTGAGTTTTTCTCTTCTCTCTCTGAGCATCTAAGTCCTTTGGTCTTCCCTTAGATTGCAGGGCCTGTCCCCTTGCCCTTACAGTCGTATCCTCTAACTCGGCCTCGTCATGTCCACGCGCTTCTTCAGAGAAGGCTCCCCTGAACTGACACGTAAGAACTAACCTTTCTGGAGTGCTTATGTGCCAACGGCTCCATTCTTAGCACTGCAATCATGTGACTTCAGTGCAAGCTTGACTACCCCATTAGACAGATCATCATTACTATTCCCCATTCTGGAAATGAGGAAAGAAGACACAGAAAGTAAGTTTCTCGCTCTAGGCCACTGAGCTAGGAAATGAAGGCTATTAAAATGCAGGCAGCCTGTCTCCAGAGCCCTGCGTTCTCAACCTCCACCCTCTGTCCTGCCTCTCCCCGTGCCTACTCCAAGTTGGAAGAGACCACCTCCGCTGTTTCAAACATCATACTCCAAGTAACGCAACCTAAGATCACAAGGCAATTACACCACGTACGGGCATTTGAACATTGCTCAATTCACGTGCACCCGTCCCTCTCTCCTTCCTGGCCAAGACAGTCCCCCGAAGCCACAGACCTGGAGGAGAAATATGTGGCAGGGGTGGCAGGTGAGGGGTGGACAGGCAGAAAGGAGGCTAAGAATGAGAGAGGTCCAGACACGAAAGCAGCTGAGGGATCCAAGGGTAAAGCAGCGGGCAGGTGGACTGGGGTGGGGTGGGGAACAGCGTCAGACGGGCTGCAGGAAGACGGCGGCCTGGCTTAGGAGAAATCTCACAAACACCGTTTGCATCACATTATTCCTACGAGTACTCAGAGGCAGGCCGGACACTATCCTCAGCAGCATCTGGAAACACGCCCGCACACAGCGAACTCTTCAGATGTGGAGGGGGATGGAAGAACAGTTGGGTCTCTTCAAAGATACGGTAGATCTGCTCATGTGCCTTCTCTCCGGCTTCATCTCGAAGACCCAGACGCCTTAACTAATCCCCCCACCACCCTCCCTCGCCAGCCCCGCCCCCCCCCTTTCCATTCACACCACATCCTTGAGGCCCTCAGCCTCCAGGCCATGAATGCATCCTTTCCGGCTTCCGCCCGGGATCACTCGCTTTGGAACTCATTACAATTTCTGCCTCTGCCACCACTAGGCCGGGACACCTCCTGATTATTTTCTTTCGTTAATTCTTGTCAGCTAATTTCATCCCCAGAGAAATGACACAGGGGTGCCTGGGTGGCTCAGTGGGTTAAGCCTCTGCCTTCGGCTCAGGTCATGATCCCAGGGTCCTGGGATCGAGCCCCGCATCGGGCTCTCTGCTCAGCAGGGAGCCTGCTTCCCTTCCTCTCTGTGCCTGCCTCTCTGCCTACTTGTGATCTCTCTCTGTCAAATAAATAAAATAAATTCTTTAAATTAAAAAGTTAGAAAGGAAAGAAAAATGATACAATATGCTACTTCATATAATTCAGTGTTTTGAGGTTTTTAAACATACTATATGCTATTTTCTCAGTGAGTGTAAAACCTCAAGAGAAAACAAAGAAGAACCTCTAGAAAATTCAGCGCTTTAAGTGAAAGGGATTTTTGAAAGGCAGATTTCAGAGACAGGGTCTCATACCTTTGGAGAACTATTCTGTAGATTTTACAAAGAGCTTCACTAACCACATAGCCAAATTCAGCGGAGGGAGAGAGCTCAGCATGGAAACCGCCTCCAGTCTCCTGAGTTACAGACAGGTTAAAGCCATCATTTCGGTAAACACTGAATTCTACCACATAATGTGCCAGTCGGCTACAGCGCTGTTGTACACATAAATCTTTTATTTGCATTAGGAAGGCATCAGTCACCTGCTACAATATGTAATTAAGAAGTAAGCGTACCATTTCCCTTAGGCTCACAAGATAAATGTTGCACTACTGCAAGAACAGAAGTTGTGATTTTAACTCCCACGTTTCCAAGATAAATAGTGTTGACCCCTGACAACATGGGAGTTAGGGTCATGGACACTGCCCACCCCACCAGCCAAAAATCCAAGTGTAACTTCTGACTCACCCAAAACTTCAGGACTAATAGCCTGTTAACGAGAAGTCTTACTGAAAACATAAACAGTCAATTAACACGTATCTTGCATGTTATATACATTGCACATTGTGCTTACAATAAAGTGAGCTACAGAAAAGAAAACGTTAAGAAAATCGTAAGGAAAATACATTTATAATACTATACTGTATTCACTGAAGAAAACACACACACACAAGTGGACTCACACAGTTCCAGCCGGTGTTGTTCAAAGGTCAACTGTGTATGCGGGGAAGGCTACCACTACTTACCTGTGCCGCGTCCGTGGTTAACAACCCAAATATATACTGCAAGTAATCTAGAATTTATCCTTGGTGGTAAAAAAAAATATATATATATACAGCTTAATTTAAGAATGGTAAAGCCAGAGGGGAGGCTGGGGGTCGGGAGGGGGAGCAGCGAGGAGGCGGCTGGAAAGGGTTCAGTGCGGAGCGGCAAGTCACTGTGGAGTACGGGACGGGGGCCTGCGGCGGCCTCTTGGGCTTGGCACCGAACAGCTGTGGGGTCCCCGCCAGTAGGCATTCCGTGGCTGTGGAAAGAGACCCCGGGCTGGCAGTGAGACCCGGGCCCGGGCACTAATCAGATGGACGGTTCTGGCAAGTCCCACATCATCCCGGAGGGGCTCTACGGTGAATTCCCTTTTCGATGATGGAAACAGAACCACCAGAGCGCGCGCCCTTGGGGACCACGCAGGAGCGCGCGGCTCACTCCACTGCGCGTTGCGCGCACGGTCCGCCTTGGCCCACCGGTTCCCACGCGCCGGGCGGTCCCCGCAGGGCGCTGCCGCTCCTAGCGATCCTCAGGGAAAACCCCAAACGGCGGCCTCACCCACGTCCTGGATTCTTCGCGGAAGCCCCCATCGCGACAGGCCATAAACCTGGCCTTGCTTCAAACGCCCAGCGCGGGCGCCACCTGGTCTGGGCCGTTCCCTGGGCCGTCCAGCCGGCAAGGAGGCGCGACAGCGCGGCCCGGGGACGGGCTCTCGGGCGGGCCCCGTGGCACAGCAGCCGGCGTGCAAACCGGTTTCCGCGGGCAGACGCGCCTCCCGCCACGTGTCCGCGGCCCGAGGCCTCACAACCTCCCTCTCCGCGGCTCCCAGGACGCTCCTCTTCTGAAGCACGTTTCCCGGGGAGTTCCCGCGGGGCCTGGTGCCCCAGCGCCCGCCGCGGGCTGGTCGCGCCACCGAGTCGCTCCGCCGCGGAACCGGCCCGAGCCCCGAGCCGCCGCGGCCGCGCCGGAGTTTCCCAACAAAAACCCGGCAACACACGCTTGGGTTCCGCGGCGCCACCTGCGCGTCCCGGATGCCAGCTCCCGGCGCGCGTCCCGGCGCGTCGCTCGCCTCTACGGCGGCCGCTGCGGAAGGCAAACGCCGGCGGGATGGCCAGGGGGTCCGCTTGTCCTCCGCGCTCCGCAGTCCCCGGCCGGCCTGCCCTCGGCGGCCCCGCACGTCGCGGGCCGTCAAGGCGGGGTCGCGGGGGGCAGCTCTCGGGGACAGGACGGCGACGCCGAGCATCCGCCACTCACGTGTCCCGAGCACCGCCGGCCTCTTCCCAGCACCTCGCACGGAACACCCCGAGCCCCGGCCACGCTCACGGGCTGACCGTGCCGTCACGAGCGCTTGTCAACCCGCTTCGTGCTCTCGAGCTACCCGCGCGGCAGCCGCTGCGCAGACGCATCCGGCCGCCGACACGTGACCGCCGCGGGCGCGCGCTCCCCTCGCGGAGGCCCGCGCGTGAGTCAGTGCGCGCATGCGCGCGACGGGAGCGCGCCTCCCGGCAACGGTTTCCAGGCAGCTGAGCGCCTGCGTTGCGCGACGCTCCGCAGCCCGCGGAGGGAGGTGCTGCTCCCCGAGGCTCCGGCGCGCTTGCGCAGTAGCTGGACGCGGGCGTTTCTTTTCTCCCTCTTTATAGAGTTGGTTTGGGCGGGTGCGCAGGTTGGAGTTATAAAATGGCGGCCTGGGGCGCGTTGGGCGCTGTTCTTCCCGCCGTCTCTGGTTGAGCTGACTGCTCCCCCTCACTGCCGAACACAGAGAGGCGAGGCCCCTGGAGGACATGGTGTTGGAGACCCCAGGCTTGCTGACCACCAAGTTCTTCGAGAATCTCGGCGCACCGGAAGCGACCAGGCGCGCTCAGCCGGGCGAGCAGCGGCCGCTTCACACCCGAGGCCCGCGGCCGCAACCTCGCACCCGCTCGCGGTCGTTCACCCGGCTTTCGCCGCAGCCACAGCCCCGCGAGTGCCGCGGCGGCCGGCCGGGAGGTGAGAGGCAGGCGGGCGGCGTGGCAGGGGAAGGGGCCGATCCCGGGGGGGGGGGGGGGGGGGGGGGGGGGGGGGGGGGGGGGGGGGGGGGGGGGGGGGGGGGGGGGGGGGGGCTGCGGGGCCCGGGCTTGGGGAGGTGGAACCCGGGGTCAGACAAAGTACAGTACCTGGGCCTGGGAGGGGGATCCTGGGCTGGGGGAGGCGGGTGAGGGGCCCGGGCCTGAGAGGAGGAAGCCGGGGTCAGGACGCGGGACTCGGACCTGGGCTGGAGGAGAGGGCTGTTAGGGGTCAGTGGGCAGGGTGGGGCGGGATGACCGCAGCGGCGCGTACTCGGGTGCTGTTTGTGAAGCCGGCGCGGGGCCGACCGGTCGCGGTTGCGGCGCCCAGTTTGGGTGAGGCTCTCCCGGCTGCGGGGCCCCCGCGGCCCCGGCGGAGGCAGAGCCGGATTGGGCAGGGGCCATCCCGGCTTGGCCGTCTCGGTTTGCTTCCTGCGCTTGCCCTGGGTACCGCCTTCCCTCTGTGCCGTTAGGAAATGTTGAGACTTCGTTCTTCCCTAGCGTTCCAGCCTCCGGGGTCCGCCCCGTGTTCTCTTCTTTCCTCCCTGTCGAGGGCGGTCACTTCTCTTTCCATCTTAGGGTGAACTGATGTTGACTGAGGTTCACCCCGGAGGATGAGGCAGCACCTGGTGGCCGAGACCACGTAACTCTGCCAGGCACGAACAACAGTTTTCTCCAACTATGGAAACGCTCAGTTTCCTATCAGTGCTTCATACCTAGGAATCATGTAAAAATTTACTGCCCCTTTAACCACAATCTTCACTTCAAAAAAAAAAAATGTTTTTTAAGATTTTATTTTTGCCGTCATCTGGACAGTCGTCGTGGGGCTCGAACTCACAACGCCCCAGATGGAGAGTCGCAGGCTCCACCCACTCAGCTAGCCGGGCTCCCCCAAATTCTTAATGACAGCCAGGACTGGGCGCCTGGGCGGCTCAGTTGGTTCAGCACCTGCCTTCGGCTCAGGTCATGATCCGGGAGTCCCGGGATGGAGTCCCGCATCGGGCTCCCAGCTCTAGGGGAGTCCGCTTCCCCCTCTGACCTTCTCCCCTCTCGTGCTCGCTCTCACTGTCTTTCAAATAAATAAATAACATCTTTAAAAAAAAATAATAGCCAGGACTTAAGACTCTTTGGGTGCCGGGCCTTGTCCTGAGTACTTTGCGGAGATTTGGGGGTTTTTTCCTTCCTCTTCTTGCATTAAAAAAACTATATATTGTCTGGAGCATCATGCTTTGAAATAAAATATGGACATGCTAAAATGTATTTTAAAGCCTAGCTCATAATTGAATTCTCTTTTCCTACCCTATGCTTTTTACCGTTTTGAGGAGAAGTAATATTTTATAGCCTTTGCTTCTAGCAAAACTTGTTTCTTTAATAGTATTCGTGAAGCCCTTCTGTGTTCCAGGCACCGTTCTGAACTAAGGTTTGTCTCTATCTTAATTTTCACAGCACCTTCCTCAGATGAAGAAAGTGAGCACAAGAGTCAGATAACTTGCGGGAGGCCTGGCAAGAAAGTGGGGAAACTGAGAGGCCAGGTAGTGCCCCAGGTCTCGGCTGGGTGCCCGCTGGAGAACCTGCTGCGAGCCGGCGGCTCGGGGCCCTGGAGGGGCAGTAAGCAAGAGATCCTGCCCTGAGGTCGGGTCGCCTTAGATAAATACGGTGGCCTGGGGAAGCAGCCTCCTTAGTGTTGGTGGCTTTACTCCGCCGCTCGTCCCACTTGTGGGCCCCAGTGAGGCGCTCACACTGTCACTGCGCCGGTTGCACTTCAGCTCCCGCCTCTTCCTGCCTTAGTAACTTACCAGAGATCCGAGCGGAACGGGACCTTCCCGGCGCTTCCGCCCCCTGGTGGAGGTGCTCGTTACTGCCCGGGGAAAGAGCGGTGTCCCCACCCACCCCCCAGACCCCGCCTCCGAACTGTGGAAGTCCCAAAGGAGCTGGGTCAGAGGGTCCCTTGTTTGCTTTTGTTTGACCAAGATTAATGGCAAAACTTGACCGGGTATTTGAGGGGGAGACTTTAAAAAGGGGGTTTGCAGGTGATGGCTGAGTGTCACACTTCATCATTAGCATTTTGGATTTTAAAACCATTTATTTTACAATTAGGAAAAAAAACCCTGTACATACTTGTAAAGTAAAAGTTCAGGTGGTGTTAGATTATTAAAAGCTGACACTCTGGGGCGCCTGGGTGGCTCAGTGGGTCTGCCCTCTGCCTTCGGCTCAGGTCATGATCTCAGGGTCCTGGGATCGAGCCCCGCATCGGGCTCTCTGCTCAGCAGGCAGCCTGCTTCCCTCTCTCTGCTCCTGCCTCTCTGCCTGCTTGTGATCTCTCTCTCTCACTCTCCCTCCCTCCCTCTCGGTTAAATACATAAATCTTAAAAAAAAAAGCTGACAGTCCCCTATGTAATTACTGTTGGGGGTTAGAATTTGAAGGACTTTGGAATGTCAGCATTTGAATTTAATTTTGTAGATACAAAAGAGAAATGGGCAATGTGTGAATGTGTATCTTAACGACCACGAAATTCTAGGAACCGACTCTGGTAGTTGGTGGTGTTGGGACAAGTGAGAGTGGGCAAAGACCATCAGGAGTCCAGACAGGTTTTAGGAACCCTGAAGGAACTGGGTGCTTGCCCCGGGCAAGATGGGCAACAGAGGAAATGGAGGGGTTTTTTGGTCCATTTGACTGGTGGGTTAGAGAACAGCCAAGCCAGCACTCAAAATGGAGTCTCTGTTGGTCGTTGTGCTAATTTTGTTGTTTATAGCAAAGAACATACATTAGGATCAGAAAACATTGCGGATTATAAGGGATGGGCAATAGCCCCCTCTCTGGCTAGGTGCCTGTGTCCACTGGGGAGAAAGAACTCTCAGTCCTCGTCTCCTCCTCCTCCCTGTGACACGGCGTTAGAGGAGTTGAGTGATGCCTTATTCTTAAAGATCTTACACAGGGACGCCTGGGTGGCTCAGTTGGTTAAGCGGCTGCCTTTGGCTCAGGTGAGGATCCCAGCGTCCTGGGATCGAGTCCCACATCGGGCTCCTTGCTCGGAGGGGAGCCTGCTTCTCCCTCTGCCTCTGCCTGTGCTCACTCTTTATCTGACAAATAAATAAATTAAAAAAAAAAAAATTAAAAAAAAAAATGTTAAAGGTTTCCAGATATAGGATACAAAAGTTCTAGGAAAAAAAAAAAAGATCTTACATAAATTTTGAGTGTTAACACATCTATATAAATTACATTTTGAACTTTTAAATGATATTCTAGCTTAACAATATACAATTTGGGGTAATTAAATGTTCAGTCTTGGGAAATTTATTTCTATCGACTATCTGTAGCCTAAAGAAGAGTACTGTGCTGTTAAAGTATTTCCAGTGCCTCATTAACGTTCTTATCTAAAGATGAACTTCTTTACTGGATCATCTTTAAGAGGATTTTAAGTATTTAAAATGTTTTGCCCGTAGCAAGACTGTAATTGCTACTCAGCATAGAATAAAGTAAGTGCTTGTTGATGATATATACAGTACTTAAGATTTCAGATTTTAAAAAGTCAGTGTTTTATTTTAATTTTTTTTTCCAAACGGAGCTGGTTTAGCGTTGTGCAGAAAGAGTGCCAGTGTTCTTAGAAGACCCGCACTGCCTCCTTCTGTAATCCTGTGCACACGGAGAGCCTGACAACACCGCTGTCGAGTCCCCATGAAGGCACTTCCCACTGATCAGGAATGGGTTTGGGTTTTCTTTTTGTTTCTGTTTTTGTTTTTTTATCTTGTTTCATGCTAGAGTGAATTTTTAAAATTCTTTGTAAAAAGTCTTCAAAAATTTTTTGTAAATTTTTGGGAAACCTGGTGGTGCAGTCACTTAAGCCATCAGACTTTTTGGGTCATCCCAGGTCATGATCTCAGGGTCGTGGGATCACACTCCTCAGCAGGCTTCCTGCTTGCTTGGGGTTCTCTCTTCCTCTCCCTCTCCCCTTCCTGCTCATGCGCCTTCTCTCTCTCAGATAAGTCAGTAAGTCTTAAAAAAGTTCTTTTTAAGTTCTTACATCTTGGTCTAGAAAAACACATTTCACTTCTTTCTACTTTTAACTTAGGTTTGCAAATATGGCCAAAAGGATTGCTGAGAAGGAATTGACAGATAGGAACTGGGATCAAGAAGACGAAGCAGAAGAGGTAAGATCTTTCCCCAAGAATGATTTCCTTCTGCTTCTCAATTTAAATTCATTTTGGGATTCCTCGGGAAGATTTTGTAGTAAAATTAAAAGGTCTTTTAAAGAACAGCCTGAACAAAGTAGTTTGGTCTATTATGACCTGTTAGTTTAGAAATGAGTTAATTACATTCAGGGGCCTTTTTCTGCTAGCACCTGTTCCTGAAATATTCTGCGGCTTCACAGAAGCACCTTCCTGAATGTCATGTACTTCCTGCATTCTAAACCTGTAGTTTTAGTCAAGACGGAAGAGTGAGTAAGCGATCTAGTCTTGAGCTCCGCAAGGCGCCGGTGCTCCCTGGATCCGTGGTTCCCCACCGCGTGCATCTCAGTCTGTCATCCTCGCAATTGGAGATTTCAGATCGCGGTGCCTCCTGTGCTCTAACGCCTCTTGGAGGCCTGTCTTCTTTCATGTTCACACAGATCTCAGACCTCCCCGCTTCCCCATATTGCAGTAATTGGGATGGAATTTACAGTGGCCTAGTTTCTTTCCTAACAAAATAAAAATGGTGTTCCCTGAGGAAATATTTTAATTTTTCTCTTCCAAATTGTAGAACACAGCTGCCATTTTCGTGCCTCATCAGCAGTTTGAGCCTCCCTGGCCAGTTCACTGAGGAAATCTGTAACCCTCAAGTTAGCGTTTTGAGTTAATAGAATAGTGCTAGGTTTAAGGGGGGAAAAAAAGAAGAAGAAGAAATCTGCCAAAAGTGTGTTCCAAGCTTATTTCTAAACCGTCTTCCTTCTTTCTGAATCTGTCTTGTGGTATGAACATTTTCCCTTTACAAATATACGTATTAGTATGTTTAGGGAAACTCACATCACAAGTATATTAATATTTTTACAAGGTTTTTAACATTCCTTAACATTCCTAACTGACTTGGTACCTTTTTTTTTTTTTTTAAGATTTTATTTATTTATTTGACAGAGATCCCAAGTAGGCAGAGAGGCAGGCAGAGAGAGAGGAGGAAGCAGGCTCCCCGCTGAGCAGAGAGCCCGATGCGATGCGGGACTCGATACCAGGATCCTGGGATCATGACCTGAGCCGAAGGCAGAGGCTTTAACCCACTGAGCCACCCAGGCGTCCCGACTTGGTGCTTTTTAACCAACTCCTTGGAAACTTTTTCCGGGTGAAACTTTCTCCGGGTCTTACGCACAGTGTTACATTCTGTGCCTGTGCGATTTATGATAACTGACTAGTGATTTGCTCTGACGTAACCTATTGCAGGAGTGAAAGTGAGTCTGAAAGGACCTCACCCTGAATTCAGGACACGCACAGCCAGGTGGCCCCTTCTCTTTAGCGCAGAGATCTCTGAGTTTAACATTGTCTGAGATAACTACAGAGACCGCTTCTTACAGGAAATATATGATGCCAGCCCTACAGGGTAAACCAAGGGTTGAAATAAAGCCAGAGATCTTCGGCAAATTCCCGACGGTGGGCATAGTTCCTTCAGCTCCTGGGAAGAACAGTAGCCGCAGCGGGGTCGCTTCGAGCCCAGTGTGTGCCAGTGTCTCTGAGATGACAGGCAGACGGGCGAGGTTTCTCTTTAAAATCAAGGGCTTGTTGATAAATGCAAATTCTTTTTTTTTTTTTTGGAAACTGTGGTCATCAGATCCTAGATTTGGGCATCTGGGTTTGAGAACTGGCTCTGTGACCCTCTGTTAATGGTCTTTAAGGTATCTTTTGACTTTTGAAGAATAGATTTTTGGGAGTTTTTTTTGTTGTTGTTTGTTTTTAGATTTTTGCTTCTTAAAACTGGATTTTTATTCTAACTTTTATTCATATCTTTGAATATATTTAAAATTTGAAGAACTGGTCCTGAATGGTTTCCTACCAAACTTTTTTTTGTTAACATCTTATTTACTTACTTTTAGATCGGGAAGGGGTGCAGAGGGAGAGAGACAGTATCAGGCCGACTCCACACGGAGCTCGGAGCCCGACATGGGCTCGATCCCATGACCCCGAGATCATGACCTGAGTTGAAATCAAGAGTCTGACGCTTAACCGACTGAGCCCGCAGGCGCCCCTCTAGAGACCTGACGGTCTTAGTCTTGTCAGCACTTTCCTGTGTGCCCTCCTCTGGATTGTGATTCAAAGCCTGGGTCTGTATAGATCTGGAAGGTTTCGGAATCATCTAAGCAGCTTCGGGAGTCACAAGTTAGATAACAGACGTCAACTTTATTGCATGTGCCCTCCATAATCTTACAGTATTCACGGTACTTTAAAACCGGCAGATACTAAGATAAGTTTGGTCAGGAGTTTTGTTTAGCATTTCTTCTCGTTTTGGGCCTTCTCTTACTGCTGTTTAATTTGTGTACCTGCAGGTGGGAACGTTCTCAGTGGCCAGTGAGGAAGTCTTGAAGAATAGAGCCATAAAGAAAGCAAAGCGTAGAAATGTTGGATTTGAAGTGAGTGTTTTCTTACCACTTTTGGTATTAAACACTAATTTGATTTCTAATTGCAGAGCCTTTCTACCTCTGGGAGCAGTCAGATCGATAAATGCTTCTTAAAATGCTTTCTCTACTTGTGAAAATCCTCGAGGTGGACCGTGGGAGATAGAAAACAATAAGTACGAGATGTGCACCTTATCCAGCTGTAAAAGTAAAGTGTAGAGCTAGACAGATTCGAGCAGAGGGGCAGTAAGAAGAGGAGTGGGTGACAGGTGGAATGAGGGAGCGAAATGCAGGGTATTCTTGTTTTTCTTTTCTTTTCTTTAGAGAGAGAGGGAGAGAGAGCGAGCGAGCACAGACAGAGTGGCAGGCAGAGGCAGAGGGAGAAGCAGGCCCCCTGCCGAGCAAGGAGCCCGATGTGGGACTCGATCCCAGGACGCTGGGATCATGACCTGAGCTGAAGGCAGAGGCTTAACCAACTGAGCCCCCCAGGCGTCCCAATGCAGGGTGTTCTCATGCTCCCTCTGCTCCCTGGCATTGAGGCATGTGGCCGGGTCAGGGGGAGTCCTTTAGCTGTAAGGGAAGCATTTTCACATGTTGATTTTCTTCCCAATATAGTGTGTTACAGGGTTTCCTTCCTGGTTCACAAGGGTTAAAGATGAGTCGTAACTCTTGAAGTCATGTGGTCCGCATTCAGCCATCACTCCCCATTTAATAACGCTTCCCCGGTACAGTCCTCAGCGCTCAGACACGTTCCAGGTGCCTGCGAGCTGACTCAGTGGTCATAGTCTGTTGTCGGGCGGGAGGGGCTGGCGTGCGCGCCCCGGGTGGCAGCCGGAAGGAGCCTACTCAGTGACACCTTTGTGGTGGCCCTGTTAGTTTCCTCTGGTTGATTTCAATCTTAAAGACTGATGACGGTTTGGATGTAGTGATGCTGGATGGCTCCCTCATGGAGAAGATACAGCCGGGGAGGGACAACTTACTTAGGGCGGAAGTGATCGGTTTACTTGGGGAAATGTATTTTAAGGGTCTGGGGTATATCCCAGTGAGGTTCTGTAGGAGACCACTATGTATATATGGGTGGTTACCTGGTGCAGGAGGAGGGGTGACAGCTGGATACAGCTCTGGGAGTCGTCACCATGCCGGACGTTGAAACCGGGGTGTAGCTGAGAGTGGCAGCTCGTGACGTAGACTGAGAAGCCAAAGGAAGGAAGACCGCCTCGAGGAGGGATGGTGCCTCTCCGGAGTGACGGTAAAGAGGTGGAAACCATGTAGACCACAATCCAGACTTGGCCCAAGGGAAGGGGGGTGGGGGAGCCCTCTGGCTGTTAAAGGAAATGAACATGGATAGTTGAAATCTACATCATCATTTCAGCTATAACTTTTAGAACTTGTATAATAAGAAATTAAATGTTACGTCATCTGCTTCAATGCTGAAATGTGCCCTTTCCCATAGAGAGTTGACTGTTGAACGACGTGGGTTTGAATTGCCTGGGTCCATCTATACGCGGGGGCTGAGGGGTGGTTAATAAGGAAGGGGGGCGGGGACACCTGGGTGGCTCAGTTGGTTAAGCGGCTGCCTTCGGCTCAGGTCATGATCCCAGCGTCCTGGGATCGGGTCCCACATCGGGCTCCTTGCTCAGCAGGGAGCCTGCTTCTCCCTCTGCCTCTGCCTGCCACTCTGTCTGCCTGTGCTCGCTCGCTCTCTCCCTCTCTCTGACAAATAAATAAATTTAAAAAAATAATAAAAAAAAATGAAGGGGGGCGGCGCACCTGCCCCCCACATTAGTCAGGGGTCGCCTGTTGTGGTTTTGTCCTTTCGTTCAACAGACCTGCTAAGCGCTAGAGATAATTGCTGGGTAAAAACAGGAGTAAGTGAAATATCCATACCCTGTGGAGCTTACATCCTAATGATGGAAGAGACACACTGAGTGTGTAGTTCTTGTCTGTCTTCTCTAAGTGCCATGGAGGAAAACGAGTGAGGAAGACTGGCGGGCCCAGGAGCGTGTCAGTTCCATGGGGCCCAAGCAGACAGTTTCTCATTCACTTCTGTCCTTTTTCTGAGTGACTCCTGTTCCTTTTCTTTTTTTTTTTTTTTTTTAAATCAGTGGTTCTTGAATTTTTGTGATGATCCTAGAGCCAATTTGCTGTTAACAGTTTCTAAAATCGCTATAAATAGCCTATTGCTTTTATTTATTTTTTTTTAATTAATTTATTTATTTGACAGCGATCAGTAGGCAGAGGCAGGCAGAGAGACGGGGAAGCAGGCTCCCCGCTGAGCGGAGAGCCCGATGCGGGGCTCGATCCCAGGACCCTGAGATCATGACCTGAGCAGAAGGCAGCGGCTTAACCCACTGAGCCACCCAGGCGCCTAGCCCGTGGCTTTTAAATTTCCCGCAGAATAAGAAGCTCTGAGGAGCCACTCACAGCTTTCCGCTTTGCCCATGGAAAGCCATGACAGGATGGTAGCTGTCTGTTTGCGGGCTTAGCGATATTGAACGACCAAATCAAATGGAAGCGTCAGGGCCTAAGGCGTATTTATTACACGTGTTAAAATACATACAAGTTAAGGTGTTTGCCTTTTTTGCCTAATTTTATTGCCATAATATTGCCTAATTTTATTGCCATAATATTTTATTTGCCATAATTGTATCTGTGGTGACTAACCACCTGAAATTCCTGTGGATGTGATTGAAACTTTTGTGTTTTTGAAAACGACAATATTATTAGGCTAACCAGCCCATTCAGAAAATGAAGAGTTTCTCGTTGAAGTCATATCTTTGTGAGCTTCTGATTATAATTCATTTGGGTGAAAAATGTAAGGTTTGTGCACTCCCTTGGATGTTTGGAAGCTCGGATTCCGTGATGTGTTTCCAAGAACATTTCCTAGAGCCTCCCTTAGAGCTTGGATCCAGGAAGCAGATCGTGCCCACCGTGGTGTAACCACTAGTCTTGAAGTGGGGGGCGGGGGGGCAGGTGACTTCAGTGTAAACTGAAGGAGAGCAGTGTAAACTGGGGAACATCCCTCCGAGAGTTTGCAGGGGCGGAGAGCGGGTGTAGACACTCACAGGGAGTGCCAGACGTTTCCAGAGCATCGTGGGCTGGAGATGCGAGGAAGGCAGCGGCCGTGGGAAAGGTCTACTAGAAGGACCTTGCTGATGGAAGTAGTGAGAAAATCAAGAAAAATGCTGCTTCTGGATTTCTCAACCAAGGGAAAGTCTAGATTTGAGAGTCAACTCAACGTTTCCAGAAACTAAAAGCTACAGGAATGCTTTAGGAAGTCCTGGGAGGATGGGTAAGGATACCTTCATCTGTCAGCCTGACCTGATATTTCTACAGCTCCCTTAGGCTAATGGTCTTGGATGGAGTGGTGCAAGAAAAATGCTTCGTCTGGGGTTTAGTCGTTTTAGAATGTTTTTAGCCCTAATTCTGAGGCTGTGTACACAAATTGATTGCATTAGTCTTTTTTGCCTTCTGTATCTTAAGTATATTTTAAAAACAAGTTTCACTGCAAGCCCCTATCTTCCTGGCTGTCAGGAAGGCAGCTTTGGGCTGCAGAGCTGTCACTGCGAGTTAAGTCTGTCTCGGGCCCTGTCTCTGCGCCGGCTGCTCCCTTTCCTCCGTGCTGGCCCCGTAAGCATTCTGGGTACTGCTCAGCTGACGGGGCAGGGCCCCGGACTTGCTTATTTATCTGGGAAGCGCAGCGTCATCTAACGTGTGCTCTCTCTCTCTCTCTGTTTCAGTCTGATAGTGGAGGGGCCTTTAAAGGTTTTAAAGGTTTGGTTGTACCTTCTGGAGGAGGCGGGTTTTCTGGATTTGGCAATGGTGCTGGAGGGAAGCCTTTGGAAGGGCTGTCTAATGGAAGCGGCATAACCAGCGCCCCTCCCTTCTCCGGCGCCAGGGCAGCCACGGAGAGCAAGGCGGCCTTCGGTGAGTCGGTTCTCCCCACACTCACATCTGTGTAAAGACAGTCGGGAAAATAACTGGGCAACTATGTTTTCCTTGTACTTCATCTGGGTCCTGAGATTACATGAGCAGAAACAGCATGATAATAAAAGGGATGGAAATTAGGGAGATGTTGACTTTTTGCAGAGTGAGTAGAGCACGGACTTTTGAGCCAGAACAGACCCAGGTTCTGTTCTCAGCTCTGCCGGTCAGTGGCCCTGTGACCCTGGTCAAGGGTCTTAGCCTCTTAATCTCCAAACCTTGGACTGTGAAATGAGAATGACCCTCAGAACTGACCTGTGGGGTAAAGGAGAAGAGGAAGCTCTCAGTGGACCTTCCATAAAGACCTGCCTCCCATGTGCTCATTTGTTGTCTGTGTACCAGGGACTTGCCCACACCTGCGAGGAACTCACGGGTCCTCCCCCTAGATTGATTTCACCTGGGATGTGACGGCCTGATCCTGTCTTGAGAGACTTGGTCTGGAACTCTTGGGATGAGCAACAGAGAAGGGACTCAAGGGCTCCTGTCTTTGGTTTTCAGAAGCGATCCTGGCTGGTTGGATTGTGCTTAGCGAGTAATTTTAACTGTTTTACTGTTTTATTTTTTTTTAAGATTTTATTTGACAGAGATCACAAGTAGGCAGAGAGGCAGGCAGAGAGAGAGGGGGAAGCAGGCTCCCTGCCGAGCAGAGAGCCCGATGCGGGGCTCGATCCCAGGACCCTGGGATCATGACCTGAGCCGAAGGCAGAGGCTTTAACCCACTGAGCCCGCCAGGCGCCCCTATACTGTTTTGTTTTAATGAGGCGGAGCGTGTAGTGTGATTAAGCCGGCACTTTCTGTTAAGGTTTTAACTGTATTAATGTATGTTAATTACATCCCTACAACCTGGGGGGTTAAGTTTTATACTAACTGTTGTGACAGTTCTGGGGGAAGCCAGCCTCCTTTTCAAAGAAAAGATTATTTTAAACTGTAGAAGTTTAAACTCTTTTTTTCTTTTTTTCTTAAGATTTTATTTATTTATTTGACAGAGATCACAAGTAGGCAGAGAGGCAGGCAGAGAGAGAGGAGGAAGCAGGCTCCCTGCCGAGCAGAGAGCCTGATGCGGGGCTCGATCCCAGGACCCTGAGATCATGACCTGAGCCGAAGGCAGCGGCTTTAACCCACTGAGCCACCCAGGTGCCCCCTAAACTGTAGAAGTTTAATGCAAGCACATCACAGACCGTGTTCTTGATTTTTGTGATCACCGGTTCCTAAATATCCACCATGCACATACTTCCTGAATTGTCACAGAAACACGGGACACAGTAAAAGCAGAAAATAGGGAGACAGAATAGCACGCAAACCCAGGTCATATAATCAGATCAGGGCCTCAGCAAACTCTTCAACCTTTAATTTCCCTGTAGGATCTGTTGCTGCGAATGGTCCTACCTCCTTGGTCGATAAGAAGGTTTTAACTCCCAAAACCAACGGGGACAGTCAGCAGCCCTCCTCTTCCGGCGCCCCCTCCAGCGCGGCCTGCCCCCGGAGCGCCTACCACAAGCAGCTGGCAGCCTTAAACTGCTCCGTGCGGGACTGGATCGCGAAGCACGTGAACGCCAACCCGCTGTGCGACCTGACGCCCATCTTCAGAGACTACGAGAGACACCTGGCGGGGATCGAGCAGCAGCACGGGAGCGGTGGCGGCCGGGGCTCCGAGAGTGAGGCCGATCGAGTGCTGCTCGCCACCCAGTCCCCTTCCCTGTTCGGGGCAGCGAAGCCACAGCCGGACTCGGCGTTCCCGTTCGCTGGCGGCAGGCCGGAGGACAGCGCGGAGAGGAAGACGGAGCCGCCCGCGGGAGCCGCAAGTGCCTCCTTCAGCTTCGGCAAGAAGATCGACGGTTCTGTCCTGGGCTCCCTGAACTCCGGCCCCCTGACTGGGTTTTCGTTCTCTCCGGGAAACTCCAGCTTCTTCGGCAAAGACCTGACGCGGAATAAACCAGCGTCCTCACCGTTTTCCGCGGGGACGCTGGGGGGACAGGCCGGAGGCGGCAGTAGCGACCACAAAGGTAATGACGGAGTTTAGCCTCCTGAGTCTGTCTTGGAGCCGAGTTCGGGTTTAGCGGCACGAGCGTGTGGCTTTGCGGTTCGGGGGCCTCGGGAATCGCGGTGGGACTCGCCGCTGCCCGGAGGTGCTCTCGGACACGCGAGTCTGGCCTTTCCCGCCCGACGAAGCGGGGTCAGAGCTGTTCGTGGCGCTGCCGTGAGCACTGCGAGTGTGAGAGCAAGAATGATGGCCGGAACGGTAGCTGGCGCGGCGACTCGGAAGAGTGTCAGACACGCGGCTTTGCACATCAGGAAATTCAGTGAATTAGCGGTGATCGAGAATTGGGTCTTAACCGAAAGAAAGAACTGGCCATCGGTGCCCGCGGCACGTCTTGTCTTTGGGAACGTAGTCGTAGCTGAAGTCTCCTGGCAAAAGAGCCCTCTGCCGTGATAGAAAAGGGAGACCGCGCGCAGCCAGGGAATGGATGGGCGGGACTTCCCTCGATGTGTCTGGACTGCAGCCACCTTTCCAGAAGCGTCCGCCTTGGGTGGCATCAGTGCCCCAACCTGGGCTGGAGTCACCGGCCCTTCACTCCCTGTTCTTAGCTCTTTGGAAGGAGCGGTTAGTGGCCTAGTCCCTCCTCGTCCCGGGTGGCCGCCAACACGTCGGGTGAAGGCGCTCACCGCACGCAGTTAGAGCGCACGTCTCGCAGGAGGTGTTCGCTTCTCGATGCTCCGGAATGAAAGAGACCAGCCGTGTTCTCCTGGGAGCGAAACTTCCCTTCCTTCGAGCCCATCCTCAGGCAGGGGCCCTCCAGAGCAAAGCACAGACTAAAGATCTCCCCTTTTATTTCTCTGCCCTAAGTACGACTGCTCCTCGGGCTGTCCTCGGATCGGCGAGGCTGCCTGTGCGGGGGGCGTGAATGAGGCTGGGTCCCCCCACCATGCCCGATGGTAAAGTCCTGCTCGTCCAGTGGCTGCGCCGCTCCCCGCACCAGAGGGACCGAGAGCTTGTTCGAGTCTCACTGCCGGGGCCTGCCCTGGAGAGCCTCGCTCACGGCTGCCTTCTCGGGAGTTTGAGTCTTGTCCCTGTGACTTGTTGGAGCGCCACAGTTGTTTTTCTGAGAGTTGCTGTCTGACTTTGCGTGTGTCCTGAGACCATCTTTCTCCGGAGGCTCGTTCTTCGCATCAGAGTGTCGTGGATCCTCTGGGGCTGGGCTCAGTCCGCGAGGGTGCCCGGGGCCCGAGCCTCTAGATGCGGGGCCGCACAGACGCAGCCTGCTCACGCTTCGGGGCGGTGTCACCGACAGCCTGCCCCGTACCCGGCTTTGTTGTCCTCCTCTTCGGCCATCGCTGAGACCGATTGTTCCTTAGCGTGACGCACACGGCGTCCCAAGAGCATCTGGGGTGGAGCTGTGAGGCCTGCCAGAGATTCTCCTTTTCCCGTGGGGGATCTCGAGTCTGTGTTTATTTTTCGGTTAAAATTGCTGCGCTGAGTCATAAGCGTGGACGGTTTTTCATCCCAAGGCTTTCTCCAAATTAACATTTAGAAGAGGGAAGCATGCTGCCATTAAAAATTCCCCGAATTTTTCACAAAATAATTAAAATCCAGTGAATCGTCGTCCCCATCCCACCCCGGTTCGATGCGTGCTTGCGATTTCTGCGTCAGCTCATGGGCCGCTTATAGATCGAGGTGTTGGGGGGTGAGTGACCTCTGCTGTGATGTTTTTAAGCTCTTGATTTGAATTTCACTGAGTTAGTGTTGTTTTTCTAAAAGGCGGAGATGAAGAAGAGAATGACGAGCCGCCCAAAGTAGTAGTTACTGAAGTAAAGGAAGAAGATGCATTTTACTCCAAAAAGTAAGTAAGAGTCCAGGAGCCCATGTGTTGGGCGTGTTGTCGGACATAGAAAGATACGGAAGGCGGCCTTTGGGGTGACCTCATCTCGGGATTTGCTGAGCATCCCGTCCTGGGGTCAGGCTGTGCCTGGTCTCTGAATGGGAACCAGGGAGAATTCTTGACCTGTTCTTTGGAAAACAAAACAGATTCTAGAAATTTCCTGCTGGCCATTTCCTACTCTTTTCTAGTAGTTTTGCTCTTTCTTCTAAAGTGCTTTAGAAACTGGCTTTTCTTTGTCCCCCCATCTCCTTCCTCCTCGCCCCCTACCTTCCTGCACAGAGAAAGTCAACTGGGTGACATCACCTGATGTCACCTTTGGTCTTTCCTCTGCTCCTCATCGGGAGGGGCCTCCCGTTCTGGAGCCCTGGTTGGCCCTTGTGGGTCTTCTCAGCCAAAAGCTCGGCAGCACCCAGCCCTCCCTTTCGTCCGCGGTGATGAGAGCGGTGTGCGTTTTGTGTTCGCTTGTGTTTTTACAGGAGAGCCGGTGCTTTCCGCAGAAAGCTAAGAAGTATTGAATCGTCTCATCCCCATGAAATGAAATTAGTGCTTTTTAACATACTTAGAGAAAAGGCAGTTGTGCCCTTTTAGAACCTTCGCTAGATGTGTCTTTATAAACACGGAAATTTCGAACGGAGGCGGCAGTGTTCGCTAACAGTCCCCGTGTCCTGTGGAATTCCCAAGTGGTTTTATTTGTGAGAACTTTTAAGACCAACAATTCCTTTTTCTTGTTTTTTAAATTTAACTTCACACATGACCCATATAGGAGTGATTTCTTTCCTGATTGGAATGAATCAGAGGAGCGGGCAGTGGTGTGATGTGCATGTTCATGACCCAAGGAGATGCATGACGCCGCAGGCTGGGGAGGCTGCTGGATTACATTACTGTCAGCCCTTGCTTAATGGGGCGCCTGGGTGGCTCAGTCGGTTAAGCCTCTGCCTTCGGCTCAGGTCATGATCTCAGGGTCCTGGGATCAAGCTCTGCATCGGGCTCTCTGCTCGGCGGGGAGCCTGCCTCCTCTCTCTCTGCCTGCTTCTCTGTCTACTTGTGATCTCTCTCTGTCAAATAAAATCTTAAAAAAAAAGTTTTCCGGGGCGCCTGGGGGCTCTGCCTTCAGCTCAGGTCATGGTCCTGGGATCAAGCCCTGCATTGGGGCGCCTTGCTCAGTGGGGAGCCTGCTTCTCCCTCTCCCCCTGCTTGTGCTCTTTCTGTCTCAAATGAATTTTTTTTAAAAAGTGATTTCCAAAATTTCAGCATTTTGGTAGAACAAAAATTGAAGGAGTCCTGAAGAAAATTCAAAAATAGGGAAAAGGGGAAGAGAGATGGGGGAGGGTCCTGTATTTGTTCCCGTGCCCAGAAGGACCAGATCGGCCTCTTGAGCTCGGCCAGAGGAACCCTTCAGACGTGCAGGGTGTGTGCCGTGGTGGCTGAATTGAGAGGGGGCTTCAGAAAGTGTTGTTTCCAAGTTCCACGTGACCCACTATTTTTTTTTTTTAAGATTTTATTTATTTATTTGAAACAGAGATCACAAGTAGGCAGAGAGGCAGGCAGAGAGAGAGGGGGAAGCAGGCTCCCCACTGAGCAGAGAGCCCAATGCAGGGCTCGATCCCAGGACCCTGAGACCATGACCTGAGCTGAAGGCAGAGGCTTTAACCCACTGAGCCACTCAGGTGCCCCTCACTATTTTAATGATTGGGAAGAACAGGGAAGGGCGCTAGACTCTCTAACCTGATTTTCTTACTTGGGTTTTACCCAGACCCAGGCCGAGTCAATCCAAGATTGATCCTAGTCTTCGCACACAAGTGTGAGCCGCGGTTGCTGGGAAGCTTGTCTCCGAGTATCTGACGGCCTCGCTGCTTTCTCTCCGCAGGTGTAAGCTGTTTTACAAGAAAGACAACGAATTCAAAGAGAAGGGTGTGGGCACTCTGCATTTAAAACCGACGGCCACGCAGAAGACACAGCTGTTGGTGCGGGCGGACACCAATTTAGGTGGGCGTCTCGCGTCTCGGGCGGCTTGCTGGCCACAGGAGGGAGTCCTCCGCTTAAAGGAATGTGCTCCGGGTAGGAGGTCACCAGTAACACGCGGCCGGCTCCCCTTCGCCGCGCCCCAGCCTCACGCTTAGCACCGCCGCCGGAAGGGGCCCAGGCTGGGGGCCGGGGCTGGGCTGTGAGGAAGCGGTGGGTACCGCTAGGCCCTGCCCGGGTTGCAGAAACTCCTCTGCGGCTTTTTCTTTCCTGTGGGCTTGACTCGTGGGTGACGCTATTGCCGTTGTAGCGCTCTTAGCCGGTGATGAGCCCCGGAGAGCTTCTTTGCTGACTGTTTTCTGCCTTCGTTGGAAGGGCCTCGTGAAGGCTCCGGGTCAAGCCAGCGCGTCCTCCCTCTTCTCTGAGCACGGATCCCTCTCAGAAGGCCTGGCCGCTGTGACAGTGTGCTGGGGGCGGGCGTGGGCCCTCTCGGGCTTGTCTGTGGGACACCGTGCTGGCACCTGCATCGGGGAAGCCGGGCCCTTCTCCCCCGACCTTCCCGACGCCTCCCAGTTTTAGATCTGTTCGGTCCAGGAGGGCTTCCGTGCTCCGGGTTTAGCATGCCGAGGCTGTGGTCTCGGGGACCGGTAGTGTGGTCTGTGTGATCGTCATGTCCTTTTCTCCCTTGTCGACTTGCAGGCAACATCCTGCTGAACGTTCTGATTCCGCCCAACATGCCGTGTACCCGGACGGGGAAGAACAACGTCCTGATCGTGTGTGTTCCCAATCCACCCGTCGATGAGAAGAATGCCACCGTCCCAGTGACCATGTTGATCCGGGTAAAAACCGGCGAGGACGCAGATGAGTTGCACAAAATTTTACTGGAGAAAAAGGATGCCTGAACACGCTTGGACTGGGATTGCCGCCAAGTTGCTGCTCCCCCACCGCCCCTTAGACATAGTCCGTTTCTCTTCTCTTCTTACTTTGACATTCTAAGAACTTAGAGATAACTTAAAACTTTGTGAGGAAGATTAATATGGCCAATAAAACCTTTAAATGTTAAGTGTCAAGAACCTGTATCCTCCCTTCTTAAGAACTGTCTAATGTGCAAAATACGTTTGGATGACATTTTTTTGGAAGATTTTTAATGTTCAATTATTAAACTGACCACAAGTGGTTTCTTAATAGGCTGAAATCAGGGTATCGATTAGACTTCCCAAAGGCTGCTCCGATCCGTGGGTTTTGGGGTCTGCTGCTCCTGCTGGCGAGGCTTTCCGGCAGCCCCCGTGTCCTGGAGGAAGCTCGTCGGCAGCATTCTCTCCTGAGAGCGCTCTTGGCAAACGAATCATGCTACCGCGCCGCCGCCGCCGCCGCCACCACCGAGGTGTTTTTCCTTTGCTTTCTCGCGCCGACGTTTTACAGCAGCTGAACCGGGAGTCCTGGCTGCCTCCCCGGCTGGCTCTCCCTGGCCAGCGTGAAAGGCTTTAGCTTCTGTTTGCAGACTTGGCCTTTTAACCCTACGGGCTGCTTTACCCGAGGAACTGCTTTTCCGTTTGAAAAGGAAACAAGTAGCTTGTTCTTTGGTTTTGTAGTTTCATTCTGAGGTGCTCTTCTCTCTCCCCCCCTGCAAAGAGAATAGAGGGGGATTTGCCAGGAATGAGGTTTAAAAGCACAAATTTGGTAGCTTATAGTGTATGGACCACAGACAGCAAACCCTTGCAGTTAAGTCGGACGTAGAGCTTAGTACAGAAGAAAGAAGACGTCTCAGCTCTCTGTACCACGATGAGCCCTGGGCGTCCTCGGAGCTCGTTGCGTTAGCCAGGAAACATGCAATAAGGTAATGGAATTGAAAGTGTGCGTGTCAGTGTGGCCTTTAACTTTAGACAGAAGTGCATTCTACGTGTGATACCTGAAGTTTCCACTTTTTTTTTTTTTACAAGTAAGACATTCAGTATGTCCACGTGGAAGGCAGCCATGGTTATGCGCCAGCGGAGCCGAGGCCCTTCCCCACGACTGTCTGGTAACGGATCCTAGTGTTCGTGGAAGATCCTGGGCACATGAATTAGGTACAGATTTTCATGTTTCAGCGTCCACTCTCATTCCTCGTTAATCATTGGATGCTGGTACCATATGACCTTGTTTCAAGGCTCAGGGGCCGTGCCTGAGGGCTCACGCTCTTATGTTCCGATGTCTTCTGACTTAGAAAACTGTAGAAATAATTGTAGATAGTACAGTTGCTTTTTTAAAGAAACTATAGTTTTTAGAGATTTATAAAGGGGGCAGGGAAACCATTTTTATGACCCAGTACGTTAACTCAGGTGTGACACCTGACGTGTGGCCCGCTGGCCATGAGGTTTTCGGACTCCGGTCCCGTGTGTGCCTCTGGGCAGACGCAGCGAGGCGTGCGTACATGTGGGGGCTGTGGTCAGGCGCGGGGAGGTCAGGGAGTGGCAGTCATTTTTTCATTTTCTTTGTAGAACTGAGAATACTCCTGAGTGTTCGTTACGGGTGAGTTCTAGGACGGGGTGGCTGGTGGTGGTCCAGCGGCCGTGGCCCGCCCGGCCGTGAGTGAGGTTGTCCAGCTGCTAGAGCTTGAGGAGATGCAGGGCACAGCTTCCTGTCCTGTGCGGCCCAACCGCGGTCCCCAGGAGCTGTGAAGCCACTCGGGCAATTTCGGGGGGGGGGGCACTGCACTGGCGACGGCCTCTGCGTGGCCAGTGACACGTTTCCCAAGTGTGGCCCGATGGTATCAGGATTGGGCTACCTTTCACCCTCGCCCTGGAACAAGAGTTGGTCATCTTTGTTGCATTAGTGGGGGTGTGTGGCTTTCTCTTCTCTGACATTCCCAGCAAATTGTTGCTGCCAAGACTCACTGTTGAAGTGCCCGTTACAGGCACAGGTGTGACGCATGTGTGGTCCCCACACAGTATTTCCTTCATGTCGCTTCCCCTTTCGGAACTTGCTGGTCTCGAATTGTGTATTCGTACAAAAGAGCCTGAGTGTGTGTGGATTTTCCTGTAAAACCTGAATATTTGTATGTTACTTGGGGGAAGAGGTCCCTTTGGCCCCCAGAGGGCCGGTCGTCTCTCCCTTGCTGTATTAGTAGCTAAATTCCACCCCACGGGTTTAGTTAGATTTATTTTTTAACAAAAACATTAGAAATTAGGCTTTCAAATGTTTAACGCTGACTGAAATTTTTGTATTTAGTTAGAGGATCTATGACATACCATCTATGTGGCCTGAAGGGAGGGGTTTTTAACCTTTAATCTGAAATCAGTTGTGTTGCATGTTGACAAATACCGAGTGTCCCAGTGGCCTTTTTTAACGGGTGTGTGTCCTTTTGAGAGTTCCCCAGTAAGCAAAAAAAAATGAGCGTTGTGCTGCCCTCGTGTTTAGAATTACAGGCTGAGGTGTGTGTCCAGTTTTTAAAGTAGTTTTGATTGTGTCTGGCCATGTATGGATTTTCTTGAAAAGGATTATAGTTTTACAATTTCAGTTCTAAATCATATTTTTGATATGCTGCATGCCAAAAAGAATCTACCTGTTCTGGGGTAGAGGAAAGAAAAATTGCCATCTTACTCTGAGTGCGGAACCAGTTATCACTGAGAAAGCCTTTTGGGTCTCGTTTTAAAGTTAAACATGTCTTTTGAACAGCTGTCTATTCCTTGATTTCTGGTCAGAATGCAAGCACAGTGCATTTTGAAGGATTTGCAAACCCAATGGCTCCCTCCCAGACCCCTGGGTGTTCTGCTCATTCTGGAAGGGAGAATCTGTGGTAGAAACCGATGAGTCCCGCGGTGCTGACGGGGGACCGCGAGGAGCCTGTCCAGTCCCACACTGAGCGCGGGGACGTTCTTGGCCAGAGGCAGTCACGGTTGGGACCCCGGACTCTGCTTGACGCAGACGCGATCGTAACAGATGTGAGACTTCTTAGCAGTCAGATAAGTTGTTTGCTTTGTTTTACATGGGAAACTGTTTTCTACAACTAAGATACTTGAATTGTCAGACAATGTAATCTCAGTTTGTATTAGCTTTTGAGGAAGTGTAATAATCCATGGAATGTGAATAAATGGAAAGTAACAAAATCAGTGTTCGATATTCTGTGTTCCTCTGGGATGTTCCTGGTGTCGATACAAGTCCTGTGGCCGGAGGGAGTGGGACGGCGCAGAAACCCCCAGGCGGCGGAGGCTCTGCTTCCTCTCAGCCCCTGCACGCACCGGCAGCCCGTTCTGAGCCTCTCGAGGGTCTGTCGTGTGGGATCCACATCCTTACAAGTGAGAACGGGCATGGTCGCTGCATCACGGACCCCCGACCAGAGCCCTGTGCCAGGTGCCGAGTGCTCCTTTGGCCATCAGGCCAGACTCCCGGCCGGGCTCCACCGGGCGCTTCCCAGAGCTCAGCGCTGGGGCGGGTGAGTGCGCTTCTCGCGGTACACACCTGGGCTTGGCATCTGTGTCCAGGTCCATCTCAGTCAGAAATCTGTGAACCCTGCTAAGGGTATTTTAAAACTATAAAGATGAAGATGATCAAGGAAAAGACACATTGTAATTCTAGAGCTTTAAGTTTTCAGTGACCCAGAAAATCACTATTAAGGCATTAACAGACTCAGCTCTAATACAGCTGCAGTAGGATTTTGGGGTCAGGTGCTGAGTGGCTCAGACGTGTGTCCCGGTAAGGTGCCGTGGAGACAAACTTGCTCATCGAATCAGTAGTCCCAAACCAGTAACGTCCCATGGGAACGAAGTGACAGGAGAGGGTGCCTGTCCTCAAAACGCACGGTCCCTTGTGGGCACGCAGCGGACGGGCCGCTGAGAACGCCTTCTCCCGAGTGTGGAGCTGGCAGCGGCAGGGGCCACACCTTGGAACTTGCTAGAAATGCAGACTTGGGGGGGAGGGGAACAGCGTGGTTTTTGTTTTGTTTTTATTGGGAAATTCACACTTTTAAAGTGTAGGGCTCAGTCCTTGTTAGTATAGTCCCAGAACTGGGCAAACATCACCATTAATTCCGGAATTTGTCCGTTCCTGGGGGAATGAGTTTGGACAGACGGTTCTGACACAGGCTCAAGTCTGAGAGAACCGCCCCACCCCCCATAGGCTGCGTCCCTGCTCTGCTGTAATGCTCTTCTAGCACATTCCAGGAGGGGGCCAACTGTGCCAGCCTCGGCACATGTCTCACCTCCACCTCTGCTCCCAGGAAGGGAGGAGGTAAGGCTGGGAAAACCCAGGCCTGAGTCCCACGTGCCCAGGGGAGCCGCGGACCCACACGGACTATCCCCAGCGTGGCACTCGAAGGTGTGCGTATGTGCCCATGAAAGGACCAAACTTGACTGGCTTCCAGAATGGTCTAAAATCTTCAGAACAAAATTGTTTATTCAAAATATTAAAAGTTCACTAAAAGCCATGGTTCTTTCAAACTGAGCAATCTAATTGTTTTATTAAAGTCAGATTCCAAGATGAAAGACCCTTAATCCACACATAGGAAACGAAATAATCTTGTCAAACCTGTTGGCTTAGGCAGAGGCCAAGTCAGGAGGGACGCAATAAAGCTGTGAGCAAAAGAAAGGAACTCTTCTGTTTTGTCACCCCCCAAAACAAACGTTTTCCCTTCGCACATAAGTTTTCCAGTTGTTCTTCCCGTCATTTTAACAATCACGAAGTACAGCAGGCTTATCCATTCAGCATGTATATATATACAATGAACTAGGATAGTGTATGGATTAATTTATTTTACATTTTCCCCTCCTCCCGATAGAAAATTCCCAAAGGTTTTCTCTTCCAGTCAACATGTATTTCTAAAGCTAGGCCATGACGGTAGTTCCTAGACGTTCCTCGAGGACGGACTAGGAGGACTGAGACAGCAGCATTAGCCTCGAGGAGGAGGCAGCCCCTAGGACGAGGCTCTGGTGCAGCTTTCTCCAGGAAGAGCTGTTAGTTTTCAGGCGACTATTTTAAAGGGGCCTCCTCCTACCTCTTTAATGAGGAGGGGGTTTGACCTGGATGGCAACAAAGACATTGTCTTCTAAAAGTTTCACTACCAGACTGCCTGCCTGATGACCGCTCACGCAATCTGCCTTTGGTGATTCTGGCTCAGAAAATTCTCCCGGTTCGGATGTTTCTAATGCAACGGATGTTTGCAAGAGACATCCTCGATGTGACAGTTCCCACTGTATTTCTAGATTTGCGTACACGTTCCTCTCAGACCCCCGTTCTGTGCTCTCACTTCCTCTTATGTAACTTCCTGCCGTGGCAGAGGCCTGAGACACAACTTAGAGTTTATCTGCTCCCGGGGCAGTGAGCCCGCCGCCGAGCCTCCATCAGCCTCTGGTAGGCGGAGTCAGCTCCAGAAATGTGCAACAGCGCACCCAGCCGGAAACTCTCCCCGCAGCCCAGGGAGCCTGTCGGGAGGGACTCTTGACTCCGATCCTAGGCATTCTACCATTGCACGAGGACTTTTTAAGAGGTTCTCCAGAAAAAGCTACTGCTTTGTGGGGACTGAGAGCTAAACTTGAAACGCGTATCTTGTGTTTGGATTTTGCAAATACTGCCTGGAACCAAACCCTGTCCGCAGGCGCCCTGACTCCGTGGCTGACCCAGCGTGGCCAGAGCCATGGCCCAGGCTGGTTTCTGTCCATCTCCAGCATTTCTAGAAAGGAACTCATGTGAAAGCTCCAAAAACGCTCGAAGAAGAAATCTTTGGGGGCAAATTAAGGTTCAGTCACTAAGTTTATGCGTTGCCGTAACGTCTGTATTTGATCTGAAATACCCGTTAGAGAAAGAAAAAACAACCAAGTACAGATTCATCGGAGGAAAACACTGAGGAAAAACAAATTTAATATCCAACATGCAAATCAACTTTGAACAGAAATGCAAAAACGTAACAGCTCACAGCCAACCAAGTGCTGCCCAGAGATGGTTTCTGTACGTGGAAGACGGTGAACCGAGAAGCTGCTCATTTATGGAAATACCACTGACCACGAGATCCTAACATGTCTGATGTGTACACCATCCTGGTGCTTTTGCCAAAATATATTTTGTAGAAATCATTTTAGTTAAGCCTCAAAGTCGTGAAAAATTGCCCCAGGTTTTCTTTGCAGGTTTTGATTCTTTCACAGGGAGAGAGTTTGCTTGGGAACCGCGAGTGCGCGCTGTGTACACCTAACCCGCCGGCCTTCGAGGAAGACGGAATGCCCCCAGCCGCTCGGCCGTGACCTCTGGTCTCCTGAGCTCCGGGCCGCGAAAAATCAAGGTGCCTGCTTGTCTTGGGGATGGTAGAAAAACTGTAAACACAAACTCTCCCCGCTGTGGGGGTCTGAACCCACGGCCGACTGGGCCACTTGGTGTCCGGGTGACCTGCTTCTGTGGGTGGGCGTCCTAGTTCTCCAGACTATTTGAGACAGACCCAGAGAAAGGGCCGGAGGATTTCTCCTCCCACCGAGGACCATGTCCACGCCACGTCAGCCAGTGGAAAGGAACAGAGGAGAGCAGCCTTGCGTGCACCACCCCCCGACCCTCCTCCCAGGGCTCAACCCCCCGGAGGCTGGGTGGCACCCTGGCCAGGGGACCCTGGAGGGCCTCCCGCTTCCGCTCCTGCTCAGGGGGCCTGGTCGCAGCCGGCACGGGCTTGCTGCCCTCCCGGAGCCCGATGTGTTTTAGGAGAAACCTGCTTTCTGATCCGAAGGTGAGAAGAAGCCCGAACAGGGAGAATCACCATCACGCCAACGGACGCTCGATGTTCGAGACCAGATAGGAAACTCGGTTCTAGCACAGTCACTTGCCAGAGACCTCTCGAGGCTCACGGGAACGCTGGCAGCTTTTTCACACGTGACATCTTCGAAGGTTCTCGGCCAACAACTTCGAGCCTCCCTGTTGGGACAGCGTCAGATGTGTTCTTCGAGTCAAGTCACTAGAATTTGCCAGCCGCATGGGGCCTGCCTTCGGGAACGTCTTCTGATGGGGAAAAAACGAGTTTTTACTTCACTTTTCGAGTCAACTGTCTGGACGGTGTGTGATCCCAACAGCAGCAGCAGCTCCCGGTTTCCTTCTAGCTGGACTCTTGGAAGAGGAGTCCCACTGGGGTGTCGCATCGCGAGCTGCCAGGGCTCGGTGCGGGACAGAAACCGGACTGGCTCAAGTGCCCACCGTCCTTGAAGAGTCCACGTTCCCGGGACCGGGACTCGCCAGAAAACCCAGTCATCTGCAAGGCGACCGGGCTCTGGAAGATTTTGTTCTCTGTGGACGACTTCCCTGTCGCTTACGTTTTAAATAAGATTTTTCTGAGATGCTGAGCCTCGGCTATTTCTACAAGCAACTGGAAGCTCCTGGAAGACATCGGCGTGTGAGACCGAATGCCCCCTCGGCCTGCGGGCGCTGCAAGGTGGACGAGAGGCCACAGGCCGCCCATCAGACGCTAGGACCGTGACATTTCCTATAAAAGGAGAGCTTGCTCTCTTATTCGTGTCCTAGAAGTGACACCATGGTGTCCTCACAGAAAAACCACACTTGATTCCAGTTCCCACTGAAGAAATGCGCGCGTGCTTTGGTCATCCCGGCATTACACAAGAGACAGGCGTGTTTCCGGAAACATGAAAGATGGCCTTACGAGAAGTGACAGCTGGACACGCCAGGCCACTGGGGCTGGGCTTGGCCCCATCACTTGTTATCTATTACTCTGTCACTGGGTGTCCTTTGTCACTTTGAAAAGAACCTCAGGGTGACAGCTTACTGCTTGGTGACCAAGTGCCTCTCAAGAAAGCGTGGTTAAAATTCAGTTTCAGGTGTCACCTCTGGAAGAGGGAAAGACGGCGGAGGGCGGACGCCGCCACCCGCACGTGCCCGTCTGTTGCGGGACAGCGGTGTCGCGGGCTCCTGGGTGGGCCGTTGGCCGGGCCCGAGGCTGGGGATGACGACCGGGCCCATGCATGGGAGCGCTGCCCCAGTGTGGGAGCGGAAACAGCCAAGCCGCCCTCTACGCCGCTGGCACGTTACAAACGAGGGGTCATCTCTGGAACGCCACTGTGGCGCCCGTTTCTACGACCGGCAAAGCCCTTGTGCGCATTACCGCAACTGGCCCTCCGGTGCCCTGTGATGTGCATCTGTCGCTTTACAGAGGGGGCGTCGGACGTGCCCATGGCCCCGCCAGCAGCGGGTGGCTGAGCCTCAGGGCTTGGTTCCAGTGGGGGGACCCTGAGAGCAGAGGGACGGCCGCCGTCCTCCCACGTGTTTCACTACCTCATCCTTCCGTGGGAGATACACCGGGGCTGTATTTCCCCCAAGACCTGAGTCCCAGAGTCTTCAGACCCCGGACAACCAGGGAGAGAGAATTCCTGAAGCTGTATCTTAGCCTCCCTGGACACAAACGTGGAAGCAGCATTTGGCTCTCCTGGAGAACACTTCTGGAACTCGGGGCCGGGCTCAGGGATCGGAGGCTCTGCCCCAGCACGTGGCAGCGAGGCCCGACTCTGTGCTGTCCTGAAACACTGCTCTGGAACGTGAAATTGTGCAGACAGCTGGGATTTGGCTAAGCGGGGGCTGGGCACTGCCACAGAAGACGAGGATGTTCCAGCCCAGCCCCACCACACAGAGGATGGGCGGGGGAAGCATCCGAGAGTCTGCTCGGACCCGAGCTCTGCAAGAAGGCTGCCTGACCCAGTCATGCACCAGAACCCTGGACGCTTCATGAGGTAGGTGGTATCAGCCCCATTTTACAGGTGGGCCAACTGAGGCAGAATGAAATGCAACAGCTTGCTTTAATAACAGCGTATAAAATCTAGAGAAAGCCCCAAGGTAGCCCCTGTTCCCGGAGCCCAGCGCAAATCCTTGGAGCGCGTAGAATTGAATGGATGGGAGAAGGAGCCCCTCCAATCCCTCCTCTCCTCGAAGAGAGAGCAACAGCAAACCCTCCGATATTCCTGAGGACTCCAAACAAAACAACGTCGCAACAGAGACCCAGCTGAGATTTATTCCCAATGGGGCAGGGGAACGCTTCCGCTCCAGAGGGCTCGTGGTTTTGAGAAGAGCACAACGTGTCATCCATCACAGGTGGGAATCCCTCCAGCCCCAAGGCCGCTCGCACAAACCCACTGGACCAGCCGCCTGGAGGTCAACTCCTCTTTGCCTCAGTGAGCTGGTCTGAGAAATGGGACCAGCGCACTCCGTCAAAGCAAGCTCCAGGAAAACACCCTATCCCCTCCCCGGCCCCCCGAGGATGGAGGTTCTGCCTAGAACCTTCCTGGGAGGCCAACCCCCGCCCCCAACACTCCTCTCCTGTCTGACTACCAGGCCGTCCCACCTGCTCTCAGAGTCCAAATTCTGTGGGTCACGCCAGCCGAGGCGCAGAGCGGGATGTCTCCAAGGCGGAGGTGTGTGTGTTGGTGGTGCTCTTTGGCTGGAAGCAAAGGCCATTCTGGCAGGATCGGGGCCGGTCTGCTCAGCTCGGGGCCTTTCTGGAACTGGGCGTGGGGTGAGGTATTCCCAGCCCAGGGCAAAACCCTCAGACAGCTGCGTGCCCCATCTCCCCGAGGCAACCCATTTGTAACCAAGCGGTAAACAAGGGAGGGCGGACAAGTCGGGCCTAACTCGGACGCGGAAGTTCATGGGTACAGCAGGATGGAACCGTGAGCCAGTTCTCAGGAAGGCGCGGACATTCGGGGGCCCCCAGCCGGGCGGTCTGTCCACCTGCGGTCTGCGTGCAGACGTCGGGTCGGTCGGTCTGGACACGCTCCGGACGCCGCCTGCTCCTCTGCTCTCTTACAGCCTCTTGGCATCTCTGGGCCTCTCGGGGTGCAGACGGCGCTGCAGAGATGGGCCGGGGGGTGGAGGGGATGGGCGGGCGGGCACGGGGGTGCTGGAGCCGAGCCGGCCGGGGAAGAAAGAGGCACTTCAGTTTGGGCTGGTGTTCGTGGAGTCGGCCCTGGCCCCAGAAGGCGAGCGGCCCCGCCTGGCTCCGGCTCCGGCGCTGGGCTGTCACAGAAGACCCCGGTGGCGGTGGACAGGTAGGCACTTGGCAGCACCCCCAGGGCCGGGCAGGGCTGGGGGGCTCTGCGCAGGCTCTGCACACGGCTAGGTCATCAGGATGGGCTTCTGCCGAACTTCCAGGATGTCTACGGCAGCGGGAGGTGGGCAGACAAGACAAGGAAGTGTGGGTCCCAGTCAGTGAGGCCCCCAGAGCGCTGCCTCACCTCCCCCCAACCAGTCACACTACCCCCGCCCCGGGGCTCTGCAGCCACTCCAGCGGGGACGGGAGGGACCCAACGCAGACACTCACTGGCAGGTCCCAGACATGAAACGGGGGATCAGGGTTACCGACACCCGCCGGCCCCCGCCCCGGAGAGCGGTGGTTCTCGGCTGCAGCCCCGCGCTACCTGTTAAAATCCGATGTAGTGGCAAAGTGACGTAGGTCAAATGTGCATAGAGAAGGAAATTGCCATCCGCTCTGTTCAGCTTCAGCCAGGACCCAACCAGGGACCGCCCCGTGCCGGACAGGGACCGAGACCGGAGGTTGGTGGCATTATGCAGATCAGCTAGTGGGGAGAGGGCCGTGTCAGGGCCAGGAGAGCATCTCCCACCCCAGGAACCACCTCTGCCGCAGCCTGGGCCCTGCGCCACCAGCCCCTCCACAGCCCACACCCGCCCCAGAGCTGCAGCCCTGGCCCGGGACCCCCGACTCCCCCACCCCTATCTAGCCCTCCCCTCCCCTCCCCTGCCTGGAGAGGCTCTCCTGTGGGTTCTGGCTTGTCGCCTCAGTGTGTCATTTCTCTGCTTCCCTGTGACCCCATCCATCACTGCAACACGGCACCACCAGTCTGCAGCGCCCAGGGCAAGGCTGGGAGGAGCCATCTTCTGGGTCACCCAGGGAGGCAGGCTGGGTGGTTATCAGCCCTTCCCTACTCATTGGGAAAGGAGCCGAGGTGGGGACAGCACTTGCCCAAGTGCACACAAGAGCAGGTCAAGGCCAGGGCCGTCTATCTCTGGGCCCCAGTGCTCCGAGTAAGGAATGGTGTCTCTTCCATTCAAGGTCACAGCCCCAGCTCTGGCCAGGGGCCCCCTGTGCTGTCGGCCACCCCCCAGCCCCCTGCACACATGCGGGGCGCCACACCTTGTCTCTGGCGGCAGCCTGCCCTCCTACAGTCCTTCTCCACAGGCGCGGCTGAGCAGTATTTCAGTAGCGAGTCTGACCCTGTCACTCCCCTGCTTAGACCCTCTAGTGGCTTCCTGCTGCTTAGATGAGGGTGCCCCCCACTCTCACTGGCTCGTGGGTTTCAGGGACCCCCACGGGCTTCAGGTAGAGCCGCTCTGGAGGCCGCCAGAGGGTGGGTGAGCCCGGAGGGGAGCCTGGAGGACACCCCGAGGCAAGTTCTGGAAGGGGGAGGGCACCGAGGAGGAGGCAAAGCAGGGGGCTGACGGCACAAAGGCAGGAATGAGCCCGAGAGCTCATCTCACTAGGCACCGGCTTCTAGAACCCTCTGTGTGGAGCAGTCAACATCAGGGAAAGTCTCAAGCTTCTTGTCCTTCCCCCTACTCTGATCCCAGATTGGGAGCTCCTCGAGGCACGGATTTCTGTCTGTCTGTCTGCAGCTCCATCCCCAGCCCTGAGGGGCCCCTGGCACCCACTAGCCCCCAAGACGTGAACGAACGGGCGAACCCAGAGGGCCCGGGAGGGCCGCAGCAGGCCCTTGGTCAGGAGCAAGGCGCTCACCCCCGCCGCTGTCCTCACGGAAGAACTCCTCACTGTCATTGGCCGAGTGAGACTTCTTCATCTCCGCAATCCGGTTCCGGGGCACCTTCCTCTTGAGGGACGGGGAGAAGAAAGCGGGCCGGTTGTTCCGCTCTGGGGTAGGGGGCGTGCTGAAGGAGGTCACCTGGAGACAATGAGCCATAGTCACCGGCGCAGCCCGACCACCGCTGGGGCCCCTGACACCACCTGCCGGAGGGCCGGCCTCCCTGGGCTGAGCACGAGCCGGGTGCCCTCCGCGGGCCCCAAACACCGGCCAGCCCGAAGCCAGACCAGCTGCTGATGCCGCTCAAGCCCTCCCACGGAAGCCTCCCAGCTGACCCACCAGACGGGAATTGGTAGGAAGCCCATCTGACGAGTGAGGAAATGAAGGTGGGACAGTGACCTTGACCTGCCTAAGATCACCCGGCAGGACAGGGGCAAAACCAGGATTTGGCCCAGGTCTTCTGCCTCCTAAGGCCATACTCTTCATCCCAATTCCTTCCCCTTGGCTAAGATGCCCCCCACCCCATCCCCCTCTGCCCCAGCACCCTCTCGTGGAGGGCAATGGCAAAGCGGCCCGGGCTTCCGTCCCCTCATCTTGTAACCACACTGTTGAGCAAACGTTCTGCACAGCCACACGGGGTCAGGCGGGGGGCGGTACAGCAGACAGACAGGCACACAACACCGCTCCCTGCCCTCAAGGAGCTCACAGTCTGGTGAGGGGTGATAGACTCAGAAAGTGACAACCACAGACTGAAGGCTGCTTGCTGAGACAGAGAAAGGGAAGCACAGGATACAGGGGAGCACCGAGCAAAAGGGGTCCACAGCCTGGGAAATCAGGAAAGGCTTCCTGGACGAGACGCTGCTCGAGATGGGTCTTGAAGGACGAGTAGGAGTTCGCCAGGTGAAGAAGGGGGGGAAGGGCGTTCCAGGCAGAGGGAACTTGGCCCATCTCCTCCCTCCTCCCCATGCAAACAAGAATCTGAGGAACAAGGTGAGCTGGGACTGAGACTTCAGGAAGCCCCGTCAGCCTCCTCGTCACGGCTTCCGACATCCACCAAAGTCCCGGCGGCCGCTGGGCTCCAGACGGTCCTCCCATAAGCCAGGGAAGGTTTTCCAAAGATAGAAAAAAAACACAACACCAGAAACCACAATACACACAGAGTCTTATCTGTCATGAGCTGGTTACAAAGGACCCCTCTGCAAAAGGGGGACACACGACAGTAAGCACAGAGGTGGCAGGGGCCTGAGCAGCCCCCAGGAGGTCAGGCCCTGCCACTCACAGCTGCGTGACCCTGGCAGGTTCCCTCCCTTGGCCCTGGGCCTCCCTGTTCCCCTGAGCCAGGCACCATGGCCTTCACCCCCAACTGCCACCCTGGGAGGGAGCGATTATCACTTCCATTTGGCGTGTGGGAGGAACCAGGCTCAGCAGGTGTGGTACCGTATCTGTGGTCGTTCAGCAAACGTATGGCCAGAAGTGGCACCCAGGCCGATCCAGCCCAGAGCCCAGACCACAGGATTTCCACATTCTGCAGGGCCTCGGTGGGCAACTTAGGACCAGGGAGTAGAATCAGACTCCATTTCTCCCAAAACAGCTCAGAAATGTATCAACAACCTCCACTCGCAAGATGAGGGAGGTGCCCCCCCCCCCCCCCCCCCCCCCCCCCCCCCCGCCGGAGCCCTCGCCCACGTCTTTGCAGAAACTAGCCTGGGTTGTTTTTATTCAGGTTTCCAATCACATTCATTGCAGAAGAAAAAAACCAAGAAAGGACATAAAGAGGAAGAAATGTGCTGTGAGACTACCTGGGGATGGGCATGGCTAAGTTTTACAGAATGAAAAGTCTAGCAAACACACGCTTCCTCGTCTCGGGCACGTCAGCAGGGCAGTGCACTTTATGCCCTTCCGTCACTTCCCCCCAGCGGGTCAACAGCTAAGGGGAGCCAGTGGCTAGGGAAGCACCTCAGCTGCTGACTGTGCTAACAGCTCCCCGAGCCTCCCAACACCAGTGCTCCCCGTTTCTGGACGAGAAATCAGGCCGAGATCTGCCCCAGGTCACTGGGGCAGCAGTGCCCAGACTCCAACCCACACAGTCTCACCCCGAAGTCCCTTCCTGCAGACGGGCTAGCCAAGGCTGCTCCCCAGACCGCCACACCCCCACCCACCTGTCCCATCGGGGACCTATGGCTCTGAGCAGGCTAGAGCAGCCAGGGGGCTCAAGACTTTCTCCTGCCCAAGCCCTGGCCCCATTGGGGCACCGGGGAACAAAGCTGCCACTGACCTCAGCTTCCCACCCCTGGGGAAGGACGGTGTCCTAGAAAGAGTAGGGCTCAAGGGCTCGGTGCTATCACACAAGAGCCGTGGGACCTAGGGTGGCACCAGTCCATCTGGCAAGCCTGAGTTTCCTTGTCTACCCACAGGGCTGCTACGGGGACCCCCAGCACTTGAAGGTACACGACACTTCGTGAACAGGGGGCCGGGCAGAGGGAAGAGCTGGGCAGCTCCCGGATCCTGTGTTCTCTTGCCGCCGAGCCTCACGGGGCAGGAGGAGAGGTTGGCTCATCAGCATCCCAGGGGACTCCCCGGGGCAGGCTGGCCGTAGGCCCATGCTCAGCCAGCAGGGTCCGGTGAGGCAGGGGCCGGGACCAGCCTGGGGGTCCCTTTGGCTGGGCCCAGCTGCAGCAGCAGGTCAGGGAAGCAGAGACCACGCCCTGACCTGCTGGGTGACCTTGGGCAAGCCACTGCCCTCTCTGCATCTCGGCCTGTCCCCCGGAGGGTGGGGTGAGGACACCTACCTCACCGGGGGACTTTAAGGATCAGGGAGGCGTTGGGAAGCGGATCCGAGGGACGGAAGGCCCCTCCCCGAGCTGTGCAGCCCTTACCCGCTCGTGCATGGGTGAGGCCGGGCTGGAGTCCTCTTCAGTCCCGCAGGGGGACGTGTCCCCAGTAGACACGCGGCTGACAGCCATCTCTGCGTGGCCCTTGCCCTGTGGCCCCTTCATGCGCACGAACTCCATGTTGTTGTACTTGTAGAAGCCAAACGACATCTTCTGTGCCATCCGGGCAGCCACGCTCACCTGCAGACATGGGGAGATGGCCCGAGTCAGCGCCCACAGGGGTGGCTTCTTCCTGGGGACACGGAGTCACGAGGATGACCGTCCCCCAAAGAGCGGCCCCTGAGGTCTACCCGCTTTCCTCTGGGGGTCAGGGGTCCCCCAGCAGGCAGGGTAGTGCAGGAATGCTTGGGGGTCGGGCAGATGCTCCTCCCACCGCCCGACGACCCATGCCTTGCAGCAGGCCAAGCACCAGGCTGGGCACACAGCCAACCCCGGGAGAGCCCAAGACCACCCCCATGCCTTCTCTGGGGGGACCAGCTGCAGGGGAGAGGCCTGTCCACCTGCGTTCCACCCCTGCCCCACCAGCCAGGTTTTGTTTCGGGAGGGTTTGCACGCGGGGTGGGGCCACTGTCCCTCCGATCCAGTGTGCCCAGATGACTGAGGAGCGATACACCAGAACGCAGGCCCTGAGCCACCTACGAGGGGCCCGGGGGCCATAGGTGCCCTGAGGAGCTGGGCAAGGACAGAGGGCCCAACGGGGGGTGGGGGCGGGGGCCGTCCTCGCACTTACTCGGTTGTCGTACACCTTCTTAAGGGCCTCATAGCGGATGGAGCCCTGAAAGATGACCCCTTGGAACAGGTTGGTTTTGTCACTGGCCACCAGCTCCACGCAGACCATCTCTCCCTCCCCCACGGTCATGTCGCTGAACACCTGGGACGGGGCACAAGGAAGACAGCTGCCCACCAACCACGAAGCCCACGGCCTGGCTCCCTGGCTCCACCTCCTGCCACCCGCCCGCCCACCGGCATCATGGCTCCAGCGGCTGGGGCATGGACCCAACTTCAAGGTCACATGGACTCCGGTTCAAATCTTGGCTCTGCCACAAATGGGCTGTGCCAGCCTGGGGATGGCACTTAGTCCCCCGAACCTGAGGGGCTTCAAGGCACCAGCCAATCGAGGAGAGACCCTGAAACACGGGCTCCCTTCTTCCTGAGTCTTCCCTGGGGTCCTGACCGCCCCTAGGGGAGTACAGGCACCACGATGGGGACCTTGGTGGCGGCAGAGAGCAGCAGAGCAGGAGCTGGGCAGGGGCAGGGCACCAGGTGTGGCCTGGGTGAGTTACTTTCTGCCTCGAGTCCTAGTTTTCCCAGCCTGAAAACAGAAGCCTGGCCCAGAAGCTTCCACAGCCCCGCCCCCTCTGACGCCCTAGCATCCCGCAGCGTGGAGGCATGGTTTGGAGTTTCCTGGCCATCCTAATGACGCCTTCTGCCCGGGCAGCCCTTTTTATAGGTGTTTATGACGTGTTCTCCCATTCATGAGCTCGTGTGATCTTCGACCCCAATGGACATATGATCACGACACTTATTTTACAGATGAGAAAACAGGCTCAGAGGGAGGTGAATCCCACCGGCCCCAGTCCAGCGTCAGGAACAGCGGGAGCCAAGGAGATAGGAGTCAGGATCACCCCCGCTGCTCATCGCCCTTGCCGGGCTGCACGGCTGTGAGGCCGGGAGGGAGGCCGGCTTCTCGCAGCCCTGACCAGGGCCCTTGGGGACACGTGGCTGGGCACGAGGAGCTCACCTCCTCGAAGCTGTCGATCATGAAGAAGATGTTGGGGTAGCTGATCTTGGATTCCTCCCCCTTGCTGTCCATGGGGTGTTTACTGGGGGACGCAAACACTTGCTGAAAGGGAGGGGTTTTAAAGGACTGATGAGGCCTTGCCTAGCACCCAGGACCACAGCCACTCAAGGGACAAGTCCCTGTGGTCACATGGCTCAGAGCCAGGCCAAAGCCAGAGGGAAGCGCTTTGCAAGAAGCCTGATGGACGGGTTTTTGGTCAGACTTGCCCCGCCAGGCGGAGAAGGGAGGAGGAGGGGGAGGGGAAGGGGTTGTCTCCCCCACCCAAATGCTAAGCAGCCACAAGGCTGCCATTTCTGGGCTGAGCTCCCGGTCAGGAGGCCTGGGGCTTACCTGGGATTTCTTCTTATGGATGTGGATGTCCCCCCCATCAGCGCGCGTGCACACGGCACAGGTGACCATGTAGTCCAGCTGGAAAGGAGCACGCAGGACAGCTCCTGGAGGAGTCTGCTATCCCTCGGCGCGCTCCCAGCCCTCCTCCCGGAGCCCCGCCCCC
>PISX010013522.1:0-56366 GCA_004024625.1 Mellivora capensis | reverse complement strand
ATAAATCAGAAAATACTGTTTCCTTTGTTATATCTTTTTTTTATTTCTTTTATTTTCAGCGTAACAGAATTCATAGTTTTTGCACCACACCCAGTGCTCCATGCAATGCATGCCCTCCATAATACCCACCACCAGGCTCCCCCAATCTCCCACCCCCCGCCCCTTCAAAACCCTCAGGTTATTTTTCAGAGTCCATAGTCTCTCATGGTTCATCTCCCCCTCCAATTTCCTTCAACTCCCTTCTCCTCTCCATCTCCCCATGTCCTCCGTGTTATTTGTTATTCTCCGCAAATAAGTGAAATCATATGATAATTGACTCTCTCTGCTTGACTTATTTCACTCAGCATAATCTCTTCCAGTCCCATCCATGTAGCTACAAAAGTTGGGTATTCATCCTTTCTGATGGAGGCATAGTACTCCATAGTGTATATGGACCACATCTTCCTTATCTATTTGTCCGTTGAAGGGCATCTTGGTTCTTTCCACAGTTTGGCGACCGTGGCCATTGCTGCTATAAACATTGGGGTACAGATAAACCTTATTTTCACCACATCTGTATCTTTGGGGTAAATACCCAGTAGCGCAATTGCAGGGTCATTACCTTTGTTATATCTTATCTTTGAACTTAGATTGCAATTTTGAATGTCAGCAGGGCACTTAAACCTTACTTTCATAGACTACGGATGTTTGAAAAAGCAGATCTGCTGGTTCTGAAAAAAAGTTGTAGCTACAGGCTCAAGATCACTGGAGGAATAGGTTGTGTGAAGGCTTACCAAACCAATGGACAGGGGTCAACTTATTTTGTAGCATCCTTCACCGGAATCCCAAGATCAGGTGAGAAAAAAAAGATCTTCTAAATGACCATTTTTCACCCCACAATGAAAAACTTAAAAAAATCCTCCCTAGTCCTATATGACCTAATATTTCCACTTATCCCTGCTTTCCAGGAACCCATATTTCAGTCAACTGTCACATGATCTTCCAATATAGGTGTATGGATTATGATAGAATAAAAACTGAAAGCTACCAACAAAATCCCCTAAATAAATCTAGAGATAATCCCTATCTATCATGTTGATTATAGTCACTGAGAACCTCGAAGGAAATTCTTTCATTTGAACTGCATGACCTGCAGAGAACTGACCATGCTCCAGACAACATGTAACTGCAAATTTGCTTTTGCAACCATGTTAATAGCAGTGGTCATAGGGATGTTTTTTATATGAGATGGGAAAACTTACTTAAGTAACTAAAGTTTATAATGTCAAATTGCCCCAAACTATAAATAAAATTTGGGAGATAACATATACTTTTGTTATTTTCTATCCAGATGCCTGGTTATAATTATGCTACCAGCTACCCTTTTTCTAAGTATATTCCATGCCAAACATGTTAAAAACCAATCACAACAGTCCTTCATCTGAAATATTTGCACTTACCATGTGTTTTGTTGTGTGTTTGTTTTTAACAATATAAGGCATGTGTCACTGCCTTCAGTCCCCATCAGTGGAGTAAATCAGGGTGAGTACACTATTTGTGCCACTAAGTAAAGAGAACAGTTGCACCAAGGAGTTTATTTATTCATAATCAGATTGCACTCTTTATAGGCAGTGAACAGTCCATTGAAAACTTCTGCAACTCATGAGTTTTTCAGCAACTAGTTCCCTTTCCATGTTGCAGTTACTGTCTATTTATAATATGGCATTGGAGTTTTAGCTCTATTTAAAATAATAATAATAACACTGAAAATTTAATAATGACTAATACTATGTCCTGACATTACCCAGACTATATTACACCCAAAATATATTTCATATAAAAATTCCATTTAATGAAATATTTTTTGTCTTAAACAATATTTAATATACATTCTAAACAATTTTCTTTCTACCCAGAAATTATTGCACTTTATTGTACACAGTGTTTTCTTTCCAGACCCATGTGTTTAAGCTTACCCTTTTTTGTCCAAAAGAGAAACTTATGAAATGATTATATAAAAATTAATATGATTTTATGAACATGTTTTTCGAATTCTGAATATCGTATTTCTCTTTTCAAAATTTTGCCTAATATACAAATACTTTATGCAAGAAGTGGATGCATTTAAGTTATAATTTACATATTTTGAGCTCTAGGGGTGGAAAAAACTATTGTCAGTTTTAATTAACCAGAAGCAGATTGTTAGTCCATGCCTCATACTGTTCTTGTAGATAGTCTAAGGAAACAATAAGGCTTTCTAAATTACTCAGTTTCCTAAATTTGCATATTCTTTGCACAGGATTCATTGGTACTGGTCAAATCAAGAATGCCTCCCACCAAGTTGATGTGTAATGGTCTTACACACACACACACACATACACACACACACACACAGAGTGAGAAAACATGGGTGCATACTTATTCTCTGTTCCCCAAACTCATAAAACTGACAATTACTGAGTTAAAATCATTTTGACTATTTGAAATTATGGTAAGTCTTGTGTAGTTTGTTGAGAGGGCAAATGGTTCAAAAAAAAAACGTGGGGCATGTAGAGACCTTGGATAAAATACTGGGGGAAAGAAGGAAAGGAGAATGAGGTAAAACTAAGCAAAATGTTTTATTTCATAATTTTTCCTAGGATCAGACCTTAGAAATGAGGTACAACTGGTAATATGTTCAAGTTATTACTTCTTTTGAACTGTATATGATTTTTCAGTCTGCAGGACCATAACTGAAACCCAGAGTGTGCACTAAAATACCATACTGTAACTTTGAATAATTTGTTTTCTTTTATATGTATAGATAACAGATGGCATTCTACCATTTACTTCTTTTACTGTTTAGAGAAAAAGACTTTCTGACCTAATTGGAGATTTCCAGCTTGAATACCTCCATGAGTTAAGCTTCAGTTAATATAGTTAAAGAATGAAATATTGCTTCATTTTTAAATTTCGTTGTTTTCACTGATTTTTTACTACTATAATGTTTTAAATATACTTTTAGTATGTTAATTATCATTAAGATAACTGAATGGTTGTTAAAAATTAGAGCACTGTGGAATAAAAAAATTGATGTATGATTATGTCAATTCTATTTATAATTTAGTCTTTCAGAACTCAGTAATTATATGTTATTCAGCAAAGCTAGTGTTCTTAGTTTCAAGTCTCATTGTATGTTTCCACTTTTGGTGAAAAGCATCATTTTGTTCTTACTTCTGTTCTAATAAAGACTAGTTTAAGTCCATGAAAACATTGTCCTAGAAGTATATTTCATCTCTCTAAACAACAGAAGACTAGGAAATACCTCTGCTTAGAGAAATGACTATCATGGAGGAGGGCAAGTTATAGGGTATTTTAGAGAAGATATAGGATTTCACTGCTGTGACCTTTCTTGTGATGAATCAGATAATCTTGCATTTCAATCAAAATAGATCATCACATAATTTCAGGGTATATATACTTGAGTTAATCAAAGCATATAGGAAAGGGACTCAGGGAGATGGTTTTAAGTAGTTCTTGCCCTAAAATTCTGTGATATATAATATCTTTTGGATACTCTTATAATTAGGACTATATTATCCATAACATTAATAATGTAATATATAATATTCATTTATAAATATATATTATATATCTCAAATGTATTACTTTTTCACTAAAGTTTATAATTATATAACACCCTTCAAATCCTTGCAAGTTTCTGTAGTCTGCAAAAACTTTCTAAATCTCACGGACCTTCTTAGGTTAATAGCTACTTAAATATGGTATCATGGCTCAAATCTGCATAGCCTGTTTTTCATTCTACTATATCATGCTGTTTTCCCCATTTTCCTGTATCTTGGCAAACTGTCAAATCTCTTTCCTCTTTTTATTCCTCTTCTAGGTAAAACAAACAAACAAGTATTTTAGCCACAGGAATTAGCTTTAATATTACTAGAGGAATACCAAACAGCTGTCTCATTTGCTCTTTCCTGGCCCTGATTTTACCACCTGTAATTCCTACCATGCAGCTTTTCTTGACTTAAGATATATTACTTGGGAGGACTAACATGAAACCATTATCACCTATTAACATCCTAAATCAAAGTATCTCCTCAAATTACATAAATTTATTTATTTTCTATTACTGCATAACATATGACCACATTAACTGACTTAAAACAACTCAAATTTATTAATTCATAGTTCCCATAAGTCAGATTCCTGGGTCAACTGAGTTACCTCTGTTCAATATCTTCTCACCAGGCTGAAATCAAAGTGTTGATAAGGGTCTAAAATCTTATCTGGTCCTTAAGATTATCTTCCAAGCTCATTTGGCCCTTGACAGACTTATGTTTTTGAGCATGCAGTAGAACTAAAATTCCCATTTTCTTCCTGGCTGTCAGCTGGGGGTCATCTCATTTCAATAAGGCTACTAGCCATTTCCTCCCACATGGACATCTCCACGTGACAGGTTTTTGTTTTGTTTTGTTTTGTTTTTTCCTTCAAAGCCAGCAGGAAAATCCCTCACTTGCTTCAGATCTCTAATTTCAAGAAGAGCACACCTGATTGAGTCAGGCCCACCCAGGATGATCTTCTTTTTGATTAATTCAAAAGCCAACTGATAAAGGACATTAATTCCACCAGCATAATCTCTTGACCTTTGTCCTAGTATATGACCTAATCACAAGAGTAAAATCTGTCATATTTCCAGTCCCTCCCAACAAGGGGAAATGACTGTTCATGGTATGTATGCTGGGCACAGGAATCTTGGGAGTCATCTCAGAATTTTTCAGAATTATGCTAATTGTAGTAAATATTTACATAGCAATAAGGAGATAAACAATGGGTGATTAAAGGGGAAAGATGAGTAGCATATATATGTTTAGGGAAGATGAGACAAAACCTTACCTGCTGACACACATAACTAAGCCAACCATGCTTTAAATGACTCGTTTTTTTGTGAGTCTTCTCTAAGTTCTTTGCCTAATTACATTAAATGAATACTTATTAAAAGAAGGATTTTTATAAACTCCCACTGTGTACTTTCATGAATTTATTTTATTTAATCCCCACAAAGACTGGAAAGGAAATATTTTTTGTTATTTTAAGTTATATTTATAATATGCTCAAAGTAAATATAACCAGTTAAAGAGAGTAGAGCTAGATTTTAACTCAAGTCTTATGCTTGTAAGTCCACTACATTTCTACTAAACCAAATGTCCCTCAACTCACTTGCTCTGTACACTGGGCTTCATCAGCACAATTAGGGTATTATCAGTGTATGGTGTAATTTTTACCCTTATGGAACATAACACAGAGTTTTCCATACATGGCCACAAGAAAACATATGTAATAATGCAAAATACTTTAAGAATGTATAAAGTGAGGACTAGTTAAGTCACAGATTGTTTATAATACCAATGAATACAAAGAATAACTTTATTATAACTTTCATTTTCTTCTTTCTTCTGTTTCCACACTAGACCATGAGCTACTTGAAGACAGGGGCCAAATCAAATTCTGCTTTGTATTCACAAAAGATAGCACAGGACTTGAAATGTAATAACATAATGCACTTTTAACTGATGTTTGTTAAGAATTAATCATGTTTCCTACAGAGTAATTTTGTATTTGTTGTAATGGCAGTAATTTTTATTGAGCATGTATTAGATTATACTTAGAAACTAATTAGTTTTAGCTGATATTTAGAAAGAGAATTTAAAATTTAGAATAAAGATCTAAGAAAAGAAATATTAAATTAAAAAATTTAAAAAAGAAATATATTCATTTTTCACTCAGCCCCATTTTAGATAGTAATGAACAAACGATGACTAATATGAGATTTCTGCACTTGAAAGGCTTATATTCCTGTGGGAGGGAGAACAATAAACAGAAATTATGATAGAACATGAAGAATATGCCAATAGAGTGTTCACTATGGTAGTATTGAGGAATAAGTGGGTAGTTTTTCTTGAAAGAATATGAAAAATATACCTCTGTCAGTCCTATAACAGTACTTACTAGAAAAAGACATCATCACCTTAAGAAAATTAGCATGGGGATGCCTGGGCGGCTCCAGCTGGTTGAGCAGCTGCCTTCAGCTCAGGTCATGTTCCCAGCGTCCTGGGATCGAGTCCCACATCGGGCTCCTTGATCAGCAGGGAGCCTGCTTCTCCCTCTGCCTCTGCCTGCCACTCTGTCTGCCTGTGCTCGCTCACTCTCTCTCCCTCTCTCTCTGACAAATAAATAAATTTATAAAAAAAAATTAGCATGGATTGGGGTTTGAGAGCAAAGAAAAATATGTCTCTTCTAAAACAAAAGATGTAGTGAAAAGAAAAGCCATATGAACCCCAGAGTTCATAGCAGCAATGTCCACAATAGCCAAACTGTGGAAAGAGCCAGGATGCCCTTCAACAGATGAATGGATAAACAAGATGTGGTCCATATATACACAATGGACTATTACTCAGCCATCAGAAGGGATGAATACCCAAATTTGGCATCAACATGGATGGGACTGGAGGAGATTATGCTAAGTGAAATAAGTCAAGCAGAGAAAAATAATTATCATATGGTTTCACTTGTTTGTAGAACATAAGGAACAGCATGGAGGACATTAGGAGAAGGGAAAAATGAAGTGGGGGGAATCAAAGGGGAAATGAACCATGAGAGACTATGGATGCCAAGAAACAATCTGAGGGTTTTAGAAGTGAGGGAGCTAAGGGGATGGGTAAGCCTGGTGATGGGTATTAAGGAGGGCATGGATTGCATGCAGCACTGGGTGTTACACACAAACAATGTATCATGGAACACTACATCAAAAACTAATAATGTACTATATGGTGACCAACATAACATAATTTTTTTCAATTTAAAAAATAATAAAACAAGGGAATGATAATTAGAAATTAAATGTTGAATACACACAGGGAAGTATTCATTCAATTAGAGGAAATTATTTGAAATGAATCAGTTTTATTACTGCAATGGAGGACAGAGTAATATAAGGATAGTAAAAATCCCATATATCAATCAATACATAATTTAATATACAGTAAGTAATATGTATATAAATAGGTCATTCTATATACTAAAGTTACAGAAAATTTTATAATACTAATTACTTAAATATTTCCATGTGAAATGACAAAATTGTTAAAACTGTAATTAAGCCTTGCTAATTGCAAATTCTTCAAAGTCTGTTATATGGGAAGATCTTTAGTAAAGAGTCACATAAATTGTATAATGAAAGTGAAATCAGATCTTCTAACTGTGAATATGACAGACAAGGGGATTGCATGGAAATAAATGCACACATTGTTACTGATCCTAATGAGGGATCGCTATTTTTATTCTGCAAAAGTTTTTAGTATCCAATTAATAATTTTGTGAAATTATTTTCTTTTGAAAGCCAAAAGTAGATGTTTCTTTCTCCCCACTTCTGAGATTCAAATCTCATTAGATTGCTATCTCCAGAATATATCAGAAACAAAGGAGCATATTTTATACACACCAAGTGTGACTATTCTTGTTACAATATAAAAAAGTGTTTTTCTGCATCATTTCAGAAAGAAAAAAATAAAATTATATTTGGATATTATAAGTTTTGTTTGATTCAATAAAGTCCTGAGTACTAAATGCATAATTCCTTTACTGAAACTTGAAGGAGTTGTTTAATTTACACAGAAAGGTAGTATTAGTTGGAATTATGACCTAACTTAAGAAGGGCTTAGGTGTTTTTATTCTTCTTTAACCTAATATCTAGCATATTACCTGGGAGTTCTCAATAAATACTTGGTTCTGTGAAGAGAAGAATGAATAAATATGTTCTTAGCTGACCAATCCATAGTGGGTTTTGGATTTGCTTAAAGAGTCAGGGATATCTTGGGCATAACCTCTAAGTTTAGGAGTTAAGTACATAAAGGATAATTACTTGTTCTAACACAAAATATTAGATCACTAGACTGAACATTTCTATTTCCATTGTCCATTTCCTAGGTTTTTAATTTTTCAAATGTTTCTGAAACTTAATAATTTCATAGAATATGAAAATTGTGCTGGCCTAGTCCCCACAGGTGAAGGAACTAATGTGAGAGTTCTATCAACTCCAGAACATGTCAGTTGTGATTATAAATCTAGGGATCAAAACACAACCCCTGTGAAGACTGTAGACCCAGCAGACAGACAAACAATAGGTGAAATGTAGGAGGCAAATTTATTTATTACCTGTATCTTCTATATATCCCCCACTCCAGATAGGAATCTTTGATAATACTTTGGGTATCAACGTTGACTCATATCCTAGTGCAGCAGTTCTGAAGTGTTGAATATTCCCTTTTTTTCCCAATGTAATACTACATAAGCAAATGGTCATAGGTTCCTTCAAGGAAGGAGTGGGGAATGAATACTGTAGATACTTGTGTTTCAGAGTTCTTCCTTATGGATACCCAGCATTCTCTTCAGTCAATTGGTCTTGGCCTGAGAATTGGTTCACTTTGCAAAACTAGAATCATGACTTTTTATTGAAGCATCTGGTCTCAAACTCATAATGATACATACTTGATTCTTTTGGGATATATACCCTGTTTGCCCATCTATACTGCCCTTGGGAATACTGTGTTCTATTAACCATTTCTATTGCTCTCTGCAGGTCAGTTTCTACAGGTCACCATTTTGACCCTGCCTCTTATTAAATACACTACCATACCCACCTTGCTTCTCATGCTTACATACCACAACTTGCCATCTATTATTTTTGGATTCTATCATATTCATTTATATCAAAGCCAGTTCTATAACAATATCTCCTACTCTAATCCTAGGACTTCAGGGGACAGCCATGTCTGAGCTTCTTAACGGTATTTGTACCCCAACACCAATGCATTCCTTGCCACTTGTCAATGGAACCATCTACAAAATACAGTCACCTGAAGGAGTATCAAAACAGTACATCCGCATCAGTATGCTCTTCTCTGAACTTTTGATTCTTTCCTCCACTGCTTTCCAGGTAAGTCCTGGCACTTCTAATTCACTTTGTGAGAGCTATCACTTTTTTCAAGCATACAAAAGGCTACCTAGTAGTGTATTAGCACCAGTTCCAATTGTCCTTGTCAAGACATGAAATCCTGATTCATTTGAATCAACATCCTCAGGGTCCAGCCTCATATATACGGATATACTGAGTTAATTCTGGTACACTTTGGCCAGATCTTGCAACAATTTCAGTGTATAGCTTCTTTTCTTCTTCTTTTTTTAAGATTTTAAATTTATTTGAGATAGAGAGAGAATGAAAGAGAGAGAGCACCAGCCAAATGATATTTACATATTTTAGGTACAAGTAGCTTATCAGATTCATGACTTGAAAATATTTTCTTCCAATCCGTGAGTTGTCTTTGCCCTTTCTTGATAGTGTCTTTTGAAGCAAAATTTTTCTAAAGATTTTATTTATTTACTTGACAGAGATAGACACAGTAAGAGAGGGCACATAAGCAAGAGGAGTGGGAAAGAGACTGTCTTTTTTCCACTGTATATTTTTTCCTGCTTTGTCGAAGATTATTTGACCATAGAGTTGAGGGTCCATATCTGGGCTCTCTACTCTGTTCCACTGGTCTATGTGTCTGTTTTTATGCCAGTACCATGCTTTCTTGGTGATCACAGCTTTGTAGTAAAGCTTGAAATCAGGTAATGTGATGCCACCAGTTTTATTTTTGTTTTTCAAGATTTCCTTAGCAATTCGAGGTCTCTTCTGATTCCATACAAATTTTAGGATTATTTGCTCCAGCTCTTTGAAAAATACTGATGGAATTTTGATTGGAATGGCATTAAAAGTATACATTGCTCTAGGTAGTATAGACATTTTAACAATGTTTATTCTTCCAATCCAAGAGCATGGCATGCTCTTCCATCTTTTTGTGTCTTCTTCAATTTCTTTCATGAGTGTTCTGTAGTTCCTCGAGTACAGATCCTTTACCCATTTGGTTAGGTTTATTCCCAGGTATCTTATGGTTCTTGGTGCTATAGTAAATGGAATCGATTCTCTAATTTCCTTTTCTGTATTTTCATTGTTAGTGTATAAAAAAGCCACTGATTTCTGTACATTGACTTTGTATCCTGCCACGTTACTGAATTGCTGTATGAGTTCTGGTAGGTTGGGGGTGGAGTCTTTTGGGTTTTCCATATAAAGTATCATGTCATCTGCGAAGAGAGAGAGTTTGACTTCTTCATTGCCAATTTGGAAACCACATTGAGATACCACCTCACACCAGTTAGAATGGTCAAAATTAGCAAGACAGGAAACGACGTGTGTTGGAGAGGATGTGGAGAAAGGGGAACCCTCTTACACTGTTGGTGGGAATGCAAGTCGGTGCAGCCACTTTGGAGAACAGTGTGGAGATTCCTTAAGAAATTAAAAATAGAGCTTCCCTATGACCCTGCAATTGCACTACTGGGTATTTACCCCAAAGATACAGATGTAGTGAAAAGAAGGGCCATCTGTACCCCAATGTTTATAGCAGCAATGGCCACGATCGCCAAACTGGGGAAAGAACCAAGATGCCCTTCAGTGGACGAATGGATAAGGAAGATGTGGTCCATATACACTGTGGAGTATTATGCCTCCATCAGAAAGCATGAATACCCAACTTTTGTAGCAACATGGACGGGACTGGAAGAGATTATGCTGAGTGAAATAAGTCAAGCAGAGAGAGTCAATTATCATATGGTTTCACTTATTTGCGGAGCATAACAAATAACACAGAGGACATGGGGAGATGGAGAAGAGAAGGGAGTTGAGGGAAATTGGAGGGGGAGATGAACCATGAGAGACTATGGACTCTGAAAAACAACCTGAGGATTTTGAAGGGGCGTGGGTGTGGGAGGTTGGGGGAGCCAGGTGGTGGGTATTATGGAGGGCACGCATTGCATGGAGCACTGTGTGTGGTGGAAAAACTATGAATTCTGTTATGCTGAAAAGGAATTAAAATAATAATAATAATAGTAATAATAATAATAATAATAAAGAGGAGTGGGAAAGGAAGAAGTAGCTTCCTGTTGAGCAGTGAGTCGATGCAAGCCTTGATCCCAGGACCCTGGGATCATGACCTGAGCAAAGGCAGATGCTTAACCAGTGCCTCTTTTCTTCTTTAGAAGGTCCAATATTTCTTTGACTGGATTACATTATAATTTGACTCTAATTATTGGCCTGTTCAAGGTGATTTTGAGATATAAAATTTTCAAGTGTACCAATGCAAATGTCCCTATCGCAAGTCTTGAGAATTGAACCTTTCCCAATCAAGGCCCTGACTGGCATATCAGACCTGCCTTGGATGATAATTCAGACTTTTCTGGAGTCCTGATACTCTTACATTTAAGTACTAGGCCTGATTCTCACCATTTTCTGCTATCCAGTTCCAGAAGAAGAGAGTCTCTTTATATGCTGCTAAGGATATTCTCTGGCTTTTGTACTTTGTCTTATATTGCTTATTTTTTTCCCAAATTGGGAAAGAAGGAATCCTAGATTATTCCCTCACCCCTATTTATTTTTTAAATTTAATTTATTTTTTTCATTGTTCCAAGATTCATTGTTTATGCACCACACCCAGTGCTCCATGCAATATGTACCCTCCTTAATACCCACCACCAGGCTCACCAACCCTCCATCTTCCTCCCCTCCCAAATCCTCAGTTTGTTTCTCAGAGTTCACAGTCTCTCATGGTTTGTCTCCCCCTCCGATTTCCCCCAATTCACTTCTCTTCTCCATCTCCCAATGTCCTCCGTGTTATTCCTTGTGTTCCACAAGTAAGTGAAACCATATGATAATTGACTCTCTCTGCTTGACTTATTTCACTCAGCACAATCTCCTCCAGTACCGTCCACGTTGATACAAAAATTGGTTATTCATCCTTTCTGATGGAGGCATAATATTCTTATATTCTTTCTCCAGATAGCACAGCCATCTTGTTGAAAATGTCCTATAATTATTCTCCTCTACCATTCGTCACAAAAACTCTTAGGTATTTGGGGTATCATAGCTTCCAGGGCATTCACTTCCTTTAGTACTTCCTCCCAGTTCATCACTTATGAAAAAATGTTTAAGTACTAACACCACAACCACATGCCAGGGGCTATCAGTTTTCCATCATATTGTAGAGTCCGTTCCAAGGAAATTTCCTAATGTTCCTCTTTTATATTAAGTTCCTCAGGAAACATACTGAGGCACTCAGAGTTTTTTTCAGGAGATTTATTAGTTACCAACACATAGGGGAGGGAAACAAAATTGTGCAAAGGAGGAAGTAGAACAGTGAGGAAGTTACAACAGTGGCTTTGGCTGATCCTTAGGATACTCTGGAGCTGAAATTGCCCTTCAGAACTCTTCCACACTGAGACAAACAGATCAGGACTTTATGCTCCAAAGTCGTTGGATATAAGCCTGTCCCATGGAGGAGATAAGACATTCAGTGAAATAGCTCTCTTTTGCTAAGGGCAATCCACAGAAAGAGATTCATCTGAGAGCCATTTGTCACAAACCCTCCAAATCACTGAGGTCATTACTGCCTGTTCCTGAAAGGGAGACCTGGGCAGATCACCATAGCACCCATTATACTTTCCCAGAAAAGATTTTCAATTTTACTAGGGATTTCTGGAAGCTTTAGGCTTAACACAATGGAATAATTTATGATGGCAATTCTAAGATTTGGAGTAACTTGAAAGGAAAGAGAATTTCAGAACTGGTGTCACACTTGGTGGTCCTCAAATAGGTCAGGGTGTCCCTGCTCACGTTTGAAGCTGGCCAGTGTTCCTGCAGTTTTCTATATTGTACAAACTTAATATTGTGTAAAGGGTAATACAAACCTATGGCTGCCATTTCCTGGGTTTATATAGGATTTGCCTTGGATTTATATTAAAGTTTTTGCTAGAAAAAAAAGGCCCTGATCCTGATTACTGTGCTTCAAAAAGCTCCTTCAACTAGCCATCCGCACAACCAGATAAAGCCATGCTTCAGGTCCTCCTTAAAGTGTTTCTTCTGCCCTTTCTACTTGGAATTGCCATATTTCAACTCACCATACAATAGCTGCTAGTTGCATGTAATGATTTTATGAGAAAGGATTATTAAATTCCTGAGAGAAATTATATTTTTAAAAAGGAAACTCAGAAAGATTGATAAACTGGACACACTACACTCCTTTTGAGTTGAATATATAATTAAGGAATTAGCTTTGCCCTTTAATGGAACAAGGTGGTCTACTATAACTCAAGAACAAGTAAGAAGAAGGAAACCAAAGCTAATTTAAATGTCTGAATAATATTTAGAATCCCAAATTGTTCCCATAAATTTTCAGAAATTCTCAGTCTTTATTTCTTCTTAGTTCAAATAATATCTCACAAATATTAAGTAATTTGAAAAATCTTTGCTATGGCAATATGGTTATTCAAGTGAAAAATTAGCACTTTAAGGGACTTCCAAGCCCACAATGAAATGTTTCTTATAACAATCTCCTCACCGTTAAATTGGATTCACTTTCAAGTCAGTCTCCTTTCAGGCAAAATTACCACATGTAATTAGCTTACACAGAGACTTGCTCTAGCCAAATTAATCTGTCACTTTATATACAAAGTATAGTCTAACGTGAAGGGTCAGAGACCCTCATAATTATAACTGCAAAAGATTTCTCTAATGATAATAATACCCTTGCCTTTAATGGGACTGAATTTTAGTTTTAACTAAGGTCTAGTAAACCCAGAGATAATGTATGATTGAAGAATGGGGTGGGTAGAATTGAATCCCTTTTGAAACAAAATTATCCCCGACCTTCTTCTCTATGGTTGTATTCAGGATGGCTTGTTACAGGTTATTCTTTCTCTTTCTTTTTATGTCATGAATAGCTTACAAATCAATAAACAATGACCAAAGAAAGTCCACAACAGTTTAATGTAAGCTCTCCTTAATTTCTGACTTGGACAAAAATTCTTTGGGAAAAACTGACAGAAAGAAATTGAGTATTTTGTGAGAAAAAATGATGCAAAGCATGGAGAAAGGAGTGTGGGAATAGTTGAATGGGAACTCTGTAAACAGAAATAATATTTCTGAAGAAGATCATACATTAAATGGAACAAGCAAGACATGAAATTAAAATATCTGTCAAAGATATGGAACTTTTACTTTCCAGTCAACAATGGAAAATAGCCCTTTTGAAAGTTTTCCCCTTTTGGAGAACTGGCAGTACTTGCCAAAAAAGAATATATATTTAAAATGGGAAAGGAGAGAAGTGACCTATACAGTCTGACTGGGAAAAAATATGTAAATGAGCATGACAGATGCAGGAGGAGCAAATTTAATAGAAATAAGGAGTCCCTAAAAGAATGACATATTTACCAGGAGAAATATCTTGGTGGTAAATACATGGAAATGACAATTTCTCACAATTTATCTCTGCTATGTTGGCCCATTCTGCCAAAGTTAAGCAATATGCTAATGTTCATAAAGTCGGTGCTGTTGAAAGAGCCACACAATCTCAGATCTTTACTTTTACATTCCTTCTACCATCCAGGCACATCTGCTTGACAGAAGCTAGTTGTACAATTACACTCTGGGGGAAAAAAAAAGGACACTAGCATTTGTTTAAAATTCTATGTGTGAAAAGGGACTTTAGAAAACTTAAAATGGGGACAGCTTGGTGGTTCAGTCAATTAAGTATCTTCCTTTGGCTCAGGTCATGATCCTAGGGTCCTGGGATCAAACCGCACATGGGGTTCCCTGTTTAGTGGGGAGCCTGCTTCTTCTCCATCTCCCTCATCTGCTTCCCCTGCTTGTGCTCTCTAGCTCTTGCTCTCTCAAATATATATGTATGGGAGGAGTCAAGATGGTGGAGAGGTAACAGGCTAAGACTACATCAGGTACCAGGAGATCAGCTAGATAGCTTATCTAACCCTTGTGAACACCTACAAATACAATGGGAGATGGAAGAGAAGAAGAGCAACAATTCTAGAAACAGGAAATCGATCACTTTCTTAAAGGTAGGGCCAACGGAAAAGTGAATCCAAAGCGACGGGAAGATAGTCCGCAGGGGGAGGGGTCGGCTCCCGGCAAGCAGCAGAGCAATGGAGGACAAAATCAGGACTTTTTTTTTATATGACAGACAGAGATCACAAGTAGGCGGAGAGGCAGGCAAAGAGAAAGGGGAAGAAGCAGGCTCCCCACTGAGCCCCGATATGGGGCTCAATCCCAGGACCCTGGGATCATGACCCGAGGCAAAGGCAGAGGCTTTAACCCACGGAGCCACCCAGGCGCCCCCAACATCAGGACTTTTTAAAAGTCTGCTCCACTGAGGGACATCGCTCCAGAGACTAAACCAAGGTGAAGCCCATGCGGGGTCAGCGTAGCTCCAGGTCCCGCGGGGTCACAGAAGGACTGGGGGCATCTGAGTGTTGCAGAGCTCGCAGATATTAGAGCAGGGAAGCTGGCTACAGAGACAAAGCCAAGGAGTGAGCTCTCAACCCAGTGTTACCTTGAACCTGTCACAGGCTGGGTGAGCTCGGAGCGTGGCCGGAGGCCAGGGAGACGGGAGTGATTGAGCACTTTTCTCTGAGGGCACACTTAGGAGCAGGGCCCCAAGCTCTTGACTCCTCCAGGCTGGAGATTGGGAGGCCCCCATTATCATTCCCATCCTCCAGAACTCTACGGAAAGCCTTCAGGGAACAAAAGCTCCCGAAAGCAAACCCAAGCGGATTACTTAGCCTGGCCCCTGATAAGGGTGGGGCAATTCCGCCTCAGGCAAAGGCACTTGAGAATCATTACAACAGGCCCCTCCCCCAGAAGATCAACAAGAAATCCAGCCATGACCAAGTTTACTTACCAAGGAGAACAGCTGAATTCCAGAGGAGGAGAAAGCAAAGCAAGGAATTCATGGCTTTCTCCCCATGATTCCTTAGTCTTGCAGTTAATATTTTTTCTTCTGCTAATTTTTTTTTAACTTTTACCCTTTCCTCTTTTAACATTTTTTTAACTAGTTTATCTTAACAATACCTTTCAAAAAATAATCTTTTTCAAAACTTCATTATTGTAGTCATATTTTATCCTCCATTGTATCTAACTATATTTTTTGTATACACATAGGGTTTTTTCTTCTAAAACTTGGGTTACATATTCTCCTAATAGATCAAAATATACACTAAATCTAGCTTCGGGCTTGTTCTAGTCTCCAGCCTGAACAAATTCTCTCCACTTTCTTTTTCTTTATTCTCCCAACCAACTTGCTTTATCAACTCATTTTTTAGAAATTAAAAAAAAAATTCTCATCTTTATAGGCTTATTCCATCCCTTCATTGTGTCTACCCTTATATATGTTTTTCATCCTTTAAAATTTTGGGAGGTAGTTTCTTCTAAGAGACCAAAATACTCCTAAAATTAAGTGAGTGACCCTGTTCTAGCCACCAGTCTAATATATATATATTTTTTTTTTCTTTTTTAATGTTTTTTCATTATTTTTTTAACTTTTTTTTTTCTGAACTTCTTTTTTATCCCCTTTCTCCCTCCCACAATTTGGGATCTCTTCTGATTTGGTTAAAGCACATTTTCCTGGGGCCTTTGTCACCCTTTTAGTATTTTATTTTCTCCTTCAGATATTCTTACCTGGACAAAATGACAAGGCAGAGAAACTCACCACAAAAAAAAAAGAACAAGAGGCAGTACTGAAGGCTAGGGACCTAATCAATATAGACATTGGTAATATGACAGATCTAGAGTTCAGAATAACGATTCTAAAGGTTCCAGCTGGGCTCAAAAATGCATGGAAGATATTAGAGAAACCCTCTCCGGAGAGATAAAAGCCCTTTCTAGAGATATAAAAGAACTAAAATCTAACCAAGTTAAAATTTAAAAAAAGCTATTAATGAGGTGCAATAAAAAATGGAGCTCTTACTACTAGGATAAATGAGGCAGAAGAAAGAATTACTGATTATAAGACCAAATGATAGAGAATAAAGAAGCTGAGCAAAAGAGAGACAAACAAATACTGGACCACGAGGAGAGAATTCGGGAGATAAGTGACACCATAAGATGACACAACATTAGAATAATTGGGATTCCAGAAGAAGAAGAAAGAGAGAGGGGAGCAGAAGGTATATTGGAGAGAATTATTGTAGAGAATTTCCCTAATATGGCAAAGGGAACAAACATCAATATCTAGGAGGTGCAAAGATCCCCCCTCAAAATCAATAAAAAATAGGTCCACACCCCATCACCTGATAGTAAAATTTACAAGTCTTAGCGACAAAGAGAAAATCCTAAAAGCAGCCCGGGAAAAGAAGTCTGTAGCATACAAGGGTAAAAACATTCGATTGGCAGCAGACTTAACCACAGAGACCTGGCAGGCCAGAAAGAACTGGCATGATATATTCAGAACATTAAAGGAGAAAAACATGGAGCCAAGAATACTATATCCAGCTAGGCTATCATTGAAAATATAAGGAGAGATTAAAAAGCTTCCAGGACAAACAAAAACTGAAAGAATTTGCAAACACCAAACCAGCTCTACAGGAAATATTGAAAGGGGTGCTCTAAGCAAAGAGAGAGCCAAAAAGTAATAGACCAGAAAAGAACAGAGACAATATACCATAACAATCACCTTACAGGCAGTACAGAGGCACTAAATTCATATCTCTCAATAGTTACCCTGAATGTACATGGGCTAAATGCCCCCAATCAAAAGACACAGGGTATCAGAATGGATAAAAAAACAAAACCCAATAATATGCTGCCTACAAGAAACTCATTTTAGACCTGAAGACACCCCCAGATTTAAAGTGAGGGGGGGGAAAACAATTTACCATGCTAATGGACATCAAAAGAAAGCTGGGGTGGCAATCCTTATATCAGATCAATTAGATTTTAAGCCAAAGACTGTAATAAGAGATGAGGAAGGACACTATATCATACTCAAAGGGTCTGTCCAGCAAAAGGATCTAACACTTTTAAATATCTATGCCCCTAACTTGGGAGCAGCTAACTATATAAACCACTTAATAACAAAATCAAAGAAACACATCGATAATAATACAATAATAGGAGGGGACTTTAACACTCCCATCACTGAAATGGACAGATCATCCAAGCAAAAAATCAATAAGGAAACAAAGGCCTTAAATGACACACTGGACCAGATGGACATCACAGATATATTCAGAACATTCCATCCAAAAATAACAGAATACACATTCTTCTCTAGTGCACAAAGAACATTCTCCAGAATAGAACACATCCTGGGTCATAAATCAGTTCTCAACTGGAATCAAAAGATTGGGATCATCCCCTGAATATTTTCAGACCACAATGCTCTGATGCTAGCACTAAATCACAAGAAGAAATTTGAAAAGAACCCAAATACATGGAGACTAAACAGCATCCTTCTAAAAAATGAATGGGTCAACCAGGAAATTAAAGAAGAATTGAAAAAATTCATGGAAACAAATGATAATTAAAACACAATGGTTCAAAATCTGTGGGACACAGCAAAGGCAATCCTGAGAGGAAAATATATAGTGACGCAAGCCTTTCTCAAGAACCAAGAAAGGTCTCAAACACACAACCTAACCCTACACCTAAAGGATCTGGAGAAAGAACAACAAAGAAAGCCTAAACCCAGCAGGAGAAGAGAATTTTATATATATATATATATATATATATATATATATATATATATATACACACACACACACACACACATATGTGTATATATGTATATATATAATCTTTAGAGAAAAGGGAACTATTAAAATGGGAAGGAGATTTTAAAAAGATATTGGGAAGCCACAAATTGCATAGTTCCTCTAGGCCAATAAAGATGATTTTCAGGTCAACAGTGAAGGGAAGGGAAGTCCCTGAACAAGAGCTATGTAGGTATCCTAGAGAACCAATGGTCCGGACTGGAACAAGAAAATGAGACAATGTTTACCTTCAAGCATATTTTTTAAATTTTTCAAAAAGAAGGTAAAACAATTGTACAATATTTGGCTCAGCAGTGAATCATATTTAAATAATCATAACAATGTAAAAATTTAATGATGGCAACAAAAATGATGCTGCATTGAGAGGATGGGTGGAAGGGAAAAGGAGGGTTAAGATTACTAAGACTTCATCATCCTAAATAACATAAGTGTTTATAACTGAGAAATTAAGAAATATAAGTAAAATTTATCATTTCAAAGTGTAAAAGTTAATCCCATATAAGAGTATAGAAGGTATAACTGAGACAGGACTATGAGTTACAGGTCTTCCTATAAATTTTACTGTACTATTTGTGTTTTTAAACTACCTGCAGGTAATGCTTTGGTAAAAATAAAAATTAGTTGAAATAAAAATAACAAAATCACATTACAACTTGATACAAAAAAGAAAAAAAAACATAAAATTCTACAATCCTAACACAACCGGTTACTACTATTTTGATATGTGTAATTCTTACAAGTTTTTCCTAAATATTCTCTCTTCATTACATTAAAAATATTCATACAATGTTATGCTTATTTATTTATCATTACAACCTAAGAATTTTCCATGTTTAACCTGTCTGTAATCACCTTCAATGGCACATTATCACAGTAGATGAATGTTCCAAAAGCTAATAAACTAGTCCATTATTGGTCTATTAATTCATATTCAATATTGACCATTATAAATAATAATAAAACAAAGACCTCTCTCTATATATAACTGTTTTCAATAGTTTTAATATTGTCCCCAGGATAGATTCTAGTAGTAGGATTACTGGGTTGAAATGTACATGATAAATCAACTAATTAAATATATGGGCAATACACCAAGCATAGTATCTAACAGTTTTCAGTGATTTTTAAATGTTTACTGCCATCTCCAAATAACACACAATTCCAAACTGCTTTATAAAATAGTAAAACCAATTGGCAAAGTCACCAATGATGAAGAATTTAAAAGATATACCCCACAAAAGGTAATATTAATATTAATTCATTAAATAAATATTTATTGAACACCAATTATGTCCCAGGAACTCTTCAAGATAATGGGCCATTAAGCTAATATTCTATTGTAATTACTAATATTCTATTTTAATAGATCTTACATTCTAGTGAGAGAGATAGGTAAGAGACACACATACAATATAAAGCAATATATTATAATACAGTATGATATATATCAAAGTGTTATGTAGAAACTAAAACTGGCTAGTGTAGAAAATGCATGACTGGAGACATAAGGAACTATTCTGAATACGGTGATGAGGGAAGATGACTTTGAAGAATTAACATTTGATCAAAGAGCTGAGTGAATGAGCCATACTGTCAAATGAGGAAAGAATGTTCTAGGCAAAATGATGTATAAGTACAAATGTATTAAAATGGAAGACAGCGAATGATTCAAGAAATAAGGAGGCCAGTGTGATGGGGTCTATGCTTTTCCATTTTTTATGTGTTCATATGTCTTAATTTTTTTTCTTTTAAGTTTTTATTTAAATTCTAGCTACTTAACATATAGTGTAATATTAATTCCAGTAAAGAATTTAGAGATTCGTCCTGTGCATATAACACCCAGTGCTTATCCCAACAAGTGGCCTGCTTAATTCCCATTACCTTTTTAGCCCATCCCCGCCCATATCCCCTCAATCAATCCTCAGTCTCTTCTCCATAGTTGAGTCTCTTGTAGTTTCCCTGCCTCTTTCCCCCCTTCCCCTATGTTCTTCTGCTTTATTTCTTAAATTCCACATATGAGCAAAGTCATTTATATTTATATTTGTTTATATTTCTCTGACAGACTTGTTTTGCTTAACATAATATACATTACCTCCATCCATTTCATTGCAAATGGCATGATTTGATTCTTCTTGATGGCTGAGTAACATTCCACTGTATATATATACCACCTCTTCTTTATCCATTCATCTTTCAATGGACTTATTCCATAATTTGGCTATTTTTTATAATGTTGCTATAAATATCAGGATCCATGATCCCCTTCAAATTAGTCTTTTGGTATCCTTTAGTTAAATGCTTGCTAGTGCAATTGCTGGGTTATAAGGCAGTTCTATTTATAATTTTTTTAAATAACCTCCATACTGTTTTCCATAGTTTCTGCATCACTTCACATTCACACCAACAGCATAAGAGGGTCTCCCTTTTTCTGCATCCTCACCAGTATCTGTTGTTTCCTCTGTTGTTAATTTTAGATATTCTGACAGGTGTGAGGTGATATCTCATTTAGTTTTGATTTGCATTTCCCTGTTGATGAATGCTGTTGAGCATCTTTTCATATGTTTGTTATCCATCTGGATGTCTTCTTTTGAAAAATGTCTATTCATGTTTTCTGCCCATTTCTTAACTGGATTATTTGTTTTTTGGGTGTTGAGTTTGGTAGTTCTTTATACATTTTGGATACTAACGCTTTATCTGATATGTCATTTGCAAATATCTTCTCCCATTCCAAAGATTCCCTTTTAGTTTTGTTGATTCCTTCACTGTGAAGATTTTTACCTTGATGAATTCCCAATAGTTCATTTTTGCTTTTGTTTCCCTTGCCTCAGAAAACGTATCTAGTAAGAAGTTGTTATGGCTGATGTTAAAGAGGTTACTGCCTGTGTTCACCTATAGGATTTTGATGGTTTCCTCTCTCATATTTCAGTCGTTCATCTATTTTTAATTTATTTTTGTTTGTGGTGTAAGAAAGTGGTCCAGTTTCATTCTTTTGCATGTTGTTGTCCAGTTTTCACAATACCATTTGTTGAAGAAACTGTTTTTTTCCCCATTGGATACTTTTTCTTTTTAATTTAATTTAATTTGTGTGTGTGTGTTCCAAAATTCATTGTTTATGCACCACATCCAGTGCTCCATGCAATACATGCCCTCCTTAGTACCCACCACCAAGGTCACCCAACCCCCTCACACTCCTCCCCTCTAAAATCCTATTTGTTTCCCAGAGTCCACAGTCTCTCATGGTTTGTCTCTCCCTCTGATTTCCCCCAACTCACTTCTCCTCTCCATCTCCCAATGTCCCCCGTGTTATTCCTTATGTTCCACAAGTAAGTGAAACCATATGATAATAGACTTTCTCTGCTTGACTTATTTCACTCAGTATAATATCCTCCAGTACCATCCATGTTGATGCAAAAATTGGGTATTCATCCTTTCTGATGGAGGCATAATACTCCATTGTGTATATGGATCATAGACCTCCTGAGGGCAGCTGGGGGAAGAGATTCCTTACATACAGAGGAAGGTCCATATGAATAATGTCAGACCTGTCCACAGACACCTGGCAAGCCAGAAAGGGCTGGCAAGACATATTCACAGCACAATGAGAAACACATGCAGCCAAGAATACTTTATCCAGCAAGACTGACATTCAAAATGGATGGTGAGATAAAGAACTTCCAAGACTGGCAAGGTTTAAAAGAATCTGTGACCACCAAGCAGGCACTACAAGAAATATTAAGGGGGGTTCTATAAAAGAAGAAAGAACCCAAGAATGACATAGAACAGAAATTTACAGAAACAATCTATAGAAACAAGGACTTCACAGGCAACATGATGTCAATAAAAACGTATCTTTCAATAATGACTCTCAACATGAAAGGCCTAAACACTTCCATAAAATGATACAGGGTTGCAGATTGGATAAAATGACAGGACCCATCCATATGCTATCTAAAAGAGACCCATTTGGAACCTAGAGATACATCCAGAGTGAAAGTGAAGGGACGGGGAAGCACTTTCCATGCCAACAGGCCTCAAAAGAAAGCTGAGGTAGCAATTCTCATATTAGATAAATTAAATTTTAAACTAAAGACTGTAGTCAGAGATAAAGAAGGACACTACATCATTCTTAAAGGGTATATCCACCAAGAAGACCTAATAATTATGAATATTTATGCCCCCCAATACGGGATCAGCTAACTACATAAGACAACTGTTAATCAAGATAAAGAGTCATATTGATATGAATACATTAATAGTAGGGGATGTTAACATCCCACTCTCAGTAATAGATAGATCATCCAAGCAGAAAATCAATAAAGAAACAAAAGCATTGAATGACACATTGAACCAAATGGAGCTCATAGATATGTACAGAGCATTCCACCCTAAAACAACAGAATATTCATTATTCTCATGTGCACATGGAAATTTCTCCAGAATAGACCACATACTTGGTCACAAATCAGAGCTCAACTAATACCAAAAGACTGAGATTATTCCCTGCATATTCTCAGACTGCAATGCTTTGAAACTGGAACTCAACCAACAAGAAAAAGTATGGAAGGAATTCAAACACTTGGAAGCTAAAGACCACCCTGCTTAAGAATGTTTGGATCAACCAGGAAATCAAAGAAGTTAAACAATTCATGGAAACCAATGAGAATGAAGATACATTGGTACAAAACGTATGGATATGGCAAAGGCAGTCCTAAGGGGGAAATACATAGCCATCCAAGCCTCACTTAAAAAAATTGAAAAATCCAGAATACACCAGCTCTCATTGGATACTCTTTCCTGCTTTGTCAAAGATTAGTTGAACATATAGTTGTGGGTCCAGTTCTGCATTTTCTATTCTGTTCCATTGATCTATGTGTCTGTTTTTGTGCCAGTACCATATCATCTTGATGATTACAGCTTTGTGATAGAGCGTGAAGTCTGGAACTGTAATGCTTCCAGCTTTGCCTTTCTTTTTCAAGATTGATTTGGCTATTTGGAATCTTTTATGATTCCATACCATTTTAGGATTCTTTGTGCTATCTTTGTGAAAAATGCTGGTGGTATTTTGATAGGGATTGCATTAAATGTATAGACGGCTTTGTGTAGTATAGACATTTTAACAATATTGTTTTTCCAATCCATGAGCATAGACGGTTTTTCCATTTTTTTGTGTCCTCTTCTATTTCATTCATAAGTGTTCTATAGTTTTCAAGATAAAGATATTTTACTTCTTTGGTTAGGTTTATTCCTAGATACCTTAAAATTTTTGGTGCAATTGTAAATGGGATTGATTCCCTAATTTCTCTTTCTGTTACTTCATTATTGGTGCATAGAAATGCAACAGATTTCTGTACATTTGTTTTATATCCCATGATTTTGCTAAATTCATGTTTCAGTTCCAGCAATCTTTTTATGGAGTCTTTCAGATATTCTACACAGGGAATCATGTCACTGAGAATAGCAAAAGTTTGACTTCTTCCTTGCTTTTTACTTCTTTCTGTAGTCTGATTGCTGAGGCCAGGACTTCCAATACTATGTTAATTAATAATGGTGAGAATTCACATCCTTTTCTTGTTCCTGACCTTAGAGGAAAAGCTCTCAGTTTTTCCTCATTGAAGATGATACTGGCTATGTGTCTTTTGTATATGGCATTTATGAGGTTGAGGTATGCTCTCTCTATCCCTACATTTTTGAGGGTTTTTATCAGTAATGAATACTTTACTTTGTCAAATGCTTTTTCTGTATTTATTGAAAATATCATGTTTTTTATCCTTTCTTTTACTAAGGTGAGGTATCACATTGATTGATTTGCAAATATTAAAACACCCTTGCAGCCCAGGAATAAACCTCCCTTGATTATGGTGAATGATTCTTTTAATATACTGTCTCTGTCTGGTTTCAGAATCAAGACAATGATGGCCTTGTAGAACGAGTTTGGAAGTTTTCCTTCCATTCATGTTTTTTGGAACACTTTTAGAAAAACAAGTATTAACTTTCCTTTCAATGTTTGGTAGAATTTCCCTGGGAAGTAAGCAGCCCTGGACTTTTGTTCGTTGGGAGATTTTTGATTAATGATTTTTTTGTTGTTGTTGGTTATGGGTCTGTCCAAATTTTCTATTTCTTTCTGTTTCAATTTTGGTTTTTTATATGTTTCTGGGAAGTTATCCATTTCTTTCAGATTGCCCAATTTTTTGGCATAATTTTTCATAGTATACTCTTATTGTATTTCTATGTGTTGGCTAAAATATATCCTCATTCATTTGTGATTTTATTTATTTGGGCCCTTGCTCTTTCCTTTTTGGTAAGTCTGGCTATTTGTTTATCAATTTTATTAATTATTCCAAAGAACCAGCTCCTAGTTTCTTTGATATGTTCTACTGGGATTTTTAGTTTCTGTATCATTTGTTTCTGCTCTAATCCTTATTATTTCCCTTCTGCTGGCTTTAGGCTTTATTTGCTGTTTCTTTTCTAGTTTCTTTAGGGGTAACGTTAGGCTGTGTATTTGAGACTTTACTTTATTTCTTTCTTTCTCTCTTTTTGTAGCTTAAAACAAATCACATTTATTATCTCATAGTTCCTATGCATTAAGAGTATAGGCTCAGCTTTAGGGTTTCTCAGTGCTGCTACAAAGGTTTTGTCTGGGGCTCCAGTCTCAACTGAGGCAAGACTGGGGAAGGATATGCTTTCAAGCTTGTGTGGTTGTTGGCAGATTTCAGTGCCTTACAGGCTGTTGGACTGAAAGTCTGTTTCTTGTGCTTCTTGAGGTAGGTGTGTATTGCTATATACTTTCTTTTTATGACCATTTTTGCTGCATCCCAAAGGTTTGGGACTATTGTGTTTTCATTTTCATTTGCTTCCATGCATTTCTTTGTTTTTTTTTTTTTTTCTTTAGGTTCCTGGTTAATGCATTAATTCTCTAGTTGGATGTTGTTTAACCTCCATATATTTATGGTCTTTCCAAATTTTTTTCTTGTGTTTCACTTCACGTTTCATAGCAATGTCATCTGAAAATATGCATGGTATGATCTCAGTCATTCTGTACTGGTTGAGGCCTGATATGTGACCCAGTATCTGTGATCTATTCTGGAGAATGTTCCATGTACAGTTGAAAAGAATGTGTATTCTGCTGCTTTAGACCAAATGTTCTAAATGTATCTGTTAAGTCCATCTGGTCAAGTATGTCATTCAAAGCCCTGGTTTCCTTGTTGATTTTCTGCTTAGATGATCTGTTCATTGATGTCAGTGGGGTGTCAAATTCCCCTACTATTATTTCATTGTTATCAATGAGTTTATTTATGTTTGTTATTAATTGATTTATATATTTGGGTGCTCCCAAGTTGGGGACAAAAATTTCACAATTGTTAGAAAAAGAAGATCTTATTGGATAGACCCCTTTATTATGATACAGTGCCCTTCTGCACCCCTTGCTATACTTTTTGGTTTAAAATCTACTTTGATGTTAGTATGGCCTCTCTGGCTTTACTTTGACAATCATCAGTGTGATAAATTGTTCTCAATCCCCTCATTTTTAATTTGGAGGTGACTTTTAGTCTAAAATGAGTCTCTTGTAAGCAGCATATAGAAGGGTCTTGTTTTGTTTTCTCTTGCTTTGTTTTGTTTTTATCCATTCTGATACCCTATGTCTTTTGATTGGAGCTTTTGGTCCATTTGCATTCAGTGTGATTGTTAAGAGATATGAATTTAGTGCTATCATATTACCTGTGAAGTCACTGTTTCTCAATATTTTTTTTTCTGTTCCTTTCTAGTCTTTGTTGCTTTTGGTCTTTCTTTTCCACTCAAAGAATCCCCTTTAATATTTCTTAAAGGGCTGGTTTAGTGGTCACGAACTTCTTTTGTTTTTGTTTGTCTGGGAAACTATCTTTCCTTTTTATTGTAAAAGATTTTATTATTATTTGAGAGAGAGAGAGAGCACAAGTGGGGGGAGAGGCAGAGGGAGAAGCAGACTCCCTGCCACGGAGGGAGCCCAATACGGGACTTGATCAGTGGACTCAGAGATTGTGACCTGAGCCAAAGGCAGATGCTTAACAAACTGAGCCACCTAGGTGCCCTTCTTTATCTCTCCTTCTATTCTGAATGACAGCCTTGTTGGATAAAGTATTCTTGGCTGCCTATTTTCCCCATTCAGCACATTGAATATATCATGGCACTGTCTTCTGGTCTACCAAATTTCTGTGGAGAGATCTCCTGCTAACCTGATTATTCTTCCCTTACAGGTTCGGGATTTTTTCTTCCTTGCTGCCTTCAGGATTCTTTCTTGATCTCTGTATTTCGAAAATTTTACTATAATATGTCCTCAAGTGGGCCTGTTTTTGTTGATTTTTCTGGGATTTCTCCGAGCCTCCTGGATCTGGATGTCTGTTTTCTTTCCCAGGTTAGTGAAGTTTTTAGCTATAATTTGCTCAAATAAACTTACCACTTTTTTCCCTCTCTTTTTCTGATTCCTGTGATATGAATGTTATTAAATTTATGGAGTCACTAAATTCCCTAAGTCTACATTCATGATCCAATATTTTTCTTCCCTCTTCATTTCAACTTCATTATTTTCCATAATTTTATCTCCTATATTGCTTATTCATTCTTCTCCTTCTTCCATCCTTATGGTCATTATACCTAGTTGGTTTGCATCTCAGTTATAGCATTTTTTTTTAAATTTCAGCCTGACTAGTTTCTCTACATTTTATCTGTGCAGTAAGGGACTTTCTGCTTTCTTTTACACTGTCCTAAAGCCCAACTAGTATCCTTACTTTTTTTTTTTTAAATTCTGGTTCAGTCTTATTACTTCTGTTTAGGTTAGATCTCTGGCCATAACCTTTTCTTGTTCTTCTTTTGGGATGGATTCCTCCATCTTTCCATTTTGTCCAGGTCTCTGCCTTTTGTGTGTTAGGAATGCCTGTTGTGTTTTCTGCTCCCGAGAGTAATGACTTTATTACGAAGCAATTATAAACTGTCCAGGGCCTGGAACTTCAGGAAGTGTTTCTGGCATATATCTTGTGCACTCTGCTGCTGTGTTTTGCCTGCTTTTTCCCTCAGGTCAGTTCTCTGCAGAGTTTCTCCTTGTCTACAGTGGGAGGTTTTTGGACCTTGTCTGGAGTGAGGTGACTTTTAACTTGGTATGTTCTGGCCTGCTTCTCAAAAGAGACCTGACCCTATTTCCACTATAGGTGAACCTTTGCAGCACTCTATGGTCAATAGTTGTGGTGGATGCTGGAGTTCCTGCTGGTCATCTGGGGGAGGGTCTGCTGTTGATCTGGCTCTTAGGAATACTTGTCTTAGTAAAGAACACCTGCTGAACACAAGAGGGTGGGGCTTGGTATAAGGGGCTGAGGCCTCCACTGTGGGCACTGTGCTGCTCACTGATATCAGTCCTTTCTGACAGGCAGGGTAAAAACAGCATCAGGTGCCCTTTCATCTCCAGAGAGGGCATTTCATGCCCATTACCACTCAGGAAGACATCACAGCAAAGTGAACAATCTCCCTTTGTTCCAGGCATCCCTCAGATCCCTGCCTTTATCCTGTCTGTCCAAACCATCTGCCCACATAGCAGTGCTGTTTTGTATTTTAGCTCAGGTATGTAGGCTGGGTTTCAAATTTCCAAATAGTAGGGACCCAGCATGGCATGGACCTACACTGATCCTTGAGGGAAGGGTCTTGCCACACTGTGGGTGGTGTCGGTCTTTCCCAGAAGGGCAGTTGCATGAACCTTGAGGGGGTTAGAGCTTTTAGTAAAGTGCAACAAAAATCCAGCATCCAGGTTAGCTGCCCTCTGAATCTGCCTCTACTCCTATGCTAATAAAGGGGAAAACTCTGGTGTGCATGCTTGGTCCTTAGACCCTAGAGAGGCAGTGCCACCTCTCCCAAATGCACTCCAAAAAGGAGAACTGTCTCTACCAGTGTGAACAAGGGGATCCTAAGACCACACTGTCTATCCCCATGCCTTTGTCCTCCTTCTCCACAGGAGCACTGCAGCACAAGCCATGCTCTACCCTAGCCATGGAACAGTCTTTGAGCTTTCTTCATTTTAAACACTCAAGTTAATCATATTTAATCATTATTAAATTAAAAATGATATTTCTCCAAAAGTTCTTAGAGCAAATTGTAGGTTTTCTTAATATGAAAAATCTAAATTTTATATAACAATTTATTTTCCAGTTATTTCCATATCAAAAATTCAAAGTGATTTTTCTTGGAACTCTGGTGTAGAACACAGCATGTGCATCCAGTTGCATACTGCAAAACCTTTTTTCATTTAAAAATTACTCATTTATCAATGTAATTGTATATGTAATTGTATTCTCTTATAATCTAAAAATTGTTATTCTATTTCTTTTTTTAAATTATGTTCATAATACAAAACTTATGCAAGATTTTACTCAAACTCCAATTCTTATAGGAGGTTGCATGTCTCAATGTATCACCTGTTTTTAATTATGACTGAGGCATCAAAAGTTGAAAGTACTACTGAGAGTGCACTAAAATAAGTTTACTGTAGAACAAATAAAACAAAATTAGAAAATTAAAGCAGATTTTGTTAATTTGATCTAGTGTAAAAGTAGAAAAATATATTTCCTTCAACTTACAGAATTTTTGTTTTACATTTTTCCTCTTTCAGATGTGAATTTATTCATTGGGTTGTTATTTTTGCTGTTACAGGGTATTTCCATTTCACAGTGGCAGAAGTCCAAGATAACACAGTAAATGGAATTCGGTACATTGTAGTTCAAGAAGGAGATCACTCAGGAGGATTTAAAATATTTAGAATGCCAACTAATTAAACACCTGGAGATGAAGTGCACTTTCCCTGGCTAGATTCTGGCAAGTGTGTCTTATTTCAATATCCATAGACTCATAGCCAGGTCATGGGTGTATGGTTTTAGAGAAATAACAATTCTACCAACCCAGAGAATCTTCTCAAAATCTAGAAAAGACAAAAATAAGTTTTATTTTTAAATAAGCATACTTAAAGTACAGTGCCTCATAAGTAAGTCAAATAAATTCCACCCTATTTATATAGCCAGTCACAACCCATTACATATGTAAGTTCTCAAGTGGTCTCTAACAGGACTTAAAACCATCATTTGCTACAAATTCATTAATAAAGCTCATCCTAAGTTTACTTAGGAATTAAGGAAACCATTTGTTTTAGTTAATTGCATTTCTCCAAAGGTATATTAAAACTTCTTATCTCTATGACAAGCAGATGGTTACAGTTCAGAGTAAGGTGCCCAGCTTAAACTCTCACTGTGACAAGGAGCTAGACATGTTATCTTTGTAAATATTTACATTTGAAAGGGATGACTCCCAGACACTTGAAAAAATTCTTTGGCTATAAACCTGGCAAGAGGGTTATTAAGCCTCTAAAAAGATATACATGCATATTAAAAGGTTAGCTTAGAAAAAGAACTCACAACCACTAGGTTTCTCATAGGAAAACAGTAAGGAAAATAAAAAGGGAAAACAGTGTATTTCCATTTGGCAACATAGAAATTAAGTTTTTATTTATTCTTATGATGGGTAAAACAGCACAGTACAGGCACAGGGAAGCACCTTATGCAGTGACAGCTGGCAGTATGAGGGAATGAGTGGGAGTCCCAGTGGCTTGGCCTGGATGAAGCAGACTAGAATAGCATTGCAAGAGTTCAGAAAACTAAATTATTATTAGAACTAAGGCCACAAAAGTAGACCAGTATCTACATGCTATGTCAGTGCCAGCTGAAACAGGTTTTAAATAGAATTTTAAAATCTAGTATAATAAATAACCAGTATGTCCAATATGCAATTAAAAATTACTCATTACACCAAGAACCAAGAAACCCACATTTTTTGCAATTGATTATATATTTATATATAATTCAAATGACTTCTATATATATACATATATATATGACTAATATATATATACACATATATATAAATGACTTCTATATATATATTTATATATAATTCAAATGACTTCTTTTTTTTTTACCATTTTATCTTCTTTTCCATCATGAACATTGTATTCTTTAATCCTCATTCACCAATGAGGTGCATTGCCATCTGCCTTCTGGTAACCATCAGTGCATTCTCTGTAGTTATGAATCTGGCTCTTGGTTTGTCTCTCTCTCTTTTCCTTTGCTCCTTTGGTTTCTTAAATTTCACATATGAGTGAGATCACTTGGTATTTATCTTTCTCTAATTGACTTATTTCACTTAGAATTATACTCTAGCTCTGTTCATATTGTTGCAAATAGCAAGATTTCAAATTTTATGTTTGAATAATATCTCATTGTGTGAGTGTGTGTGTGTATACATACATATATGCATGTGTGCATATATCTCACGTTTTCTTTATCCATTCTTCTATTAATGGACACAGGCTGCTTCCATCATTTTGCTATCATTAATAATGTTGTAATAAACATTGGAGTGAGGGCGCCTGGGTAGCTCAGTGGGTTAAAGCCTCTGCCTTTGGCTCAGGTCATGATCCCAGGGTCCTGGGATCGAGCCCCGCATCGGGCTCTCTGTTCAGTGGGGAGCCTGCTTCCCTCTCTCTCTGCCTACTTGTGATCTCTCTCTGTCAAATAAATAAATACAATCTTTAAATAAAAATATTGGAGTGCATGTATCCCTTTAAAATAGTGAAAATCACAATTTGAATGAGGAAAAATAATCAACTTATAAAAACACTAATATTAGAATTACATGAAAAGCACTTTAAAGCAGCAGTGGTAAAAATGTTTCAACAATCAACTACAAATACTTTTAAAACAAATGAAAAATAGATATCATCAAAGAAATAGAAGTAGCAAAAAAATCCAAATTTAAATTTAAAAATGCAATGACCAATATAAAAAATTCTACTCAATAGTAGATTGGAGATGACAGAGAATAGAATCAGTAAACTTGAAGATGGATCAATAGAATGTATTGTACCTGAACAACACAGAAAAAATAAACTGGAAAAAATGAGCAAAACTTCAATGATCTGCATAGCAATAACAAAATATCTAATATTTTATCAGAATAAGAAGAGAAACAGTGGGGCTGAAAGAGTATTTAAAGAAACCATGGCAAAAACTCCTCAATTTCAACATAAATAAATAAATAAATAAATAAATAAATAAAACTACAGATTCAAAAAGTTGAGTAAGCTCCAAATAGAATATACCCAAACAAAACCAGGTAGGGATCCATCATAATTAAACTGTTGAAAAATAAAGACAATGAAAAAATCTTCAGAGTGATGTCAGCAAAAATGACCAATTAGGTAGCTTCAAGATTCTGTCTGTTCACAGAAACATTGGAAAATGAAACAGAACATTCAGAATCAACTTTGTCAGAACTCTGGAAAGCAATCAAAGGTTACAGCAATAAAGAAAATGTTGAATCAGGAAAAAATTACTTAAAAATGGAAGGAAAATTTTGGGATATTTTACCTGCTCCTACCCAGCCTCCTCTCCAGTATGGGGAGTAGTCTTAAGATGGCCACCCAAATTCCTAAAATGGGACCCCCGTCCCTGGTTCGAGGTAGCAGAGCACATTTTATTTGTAAATTATTGTGTTTGTCTTACCTAACTTGTCTGAGGGCTGCCTGAAATATTTGATTTGTTTTGCTTAACTATAAACTCTCTCGGAGCAGAAATGTCAGCACCCAGAAGGCATTGCTCAAAAACAGCAAAAGGCAAATGAATAACCCACTGCCACCTGAGGCAAAGGTTACTGTTGAGGCAAAGAATAAATACATCAAAAGTCAGGGAATAAAGACCAGGGAGAGAGACTCTTTGAATAATTATAGTACTAAAATTATACCTAATATACCAGGGAATTTAGAGAGCCATGTGCATGCCCAGGGCAAAATGCATGCTCAAAAAAGACCTGAGAAGATCCTAAGATTTTAACTCTGATTATTGGGTTCAGTACAAGCAGGAAGTGAGAGCCAAAATAAAATTATGAATAACCTAGCTAGCACTGAAAGAATGTGTCAGCACAGAGTCAATCTGCAAAGATTAGAAGAATTATTTTCTTTTTAATTCTTTCCCTTCTTCCCCTTTTATTTGGCTGCTGGCAATTAAGTAAATCTTTGTTAAAACACACAGTGAACAAAAAGTAAGGGAACAGAGACTTCAGAGATCACACATGACGTTATGAAAATTCTTTTAAAAAGTCACTAAGGAAAACAGCTATAACAACAAAATTAAGGATTGAGGAAGTGGAAGAATCTTATTTCACAGTTACAGCGATATAATACTAAAAATATCTGTTTTTCAACAAACAAATTCAAATCATGAAAAGAAACAACAAATTATGGTCCTTTCAAAGAAAAACATGAAAAACTGTCTCTGAGGAGACAAACATATTGGACATAGTAGAAAAGGACTTTAAGTGACCTGTTGAAATATATTCAAATAGCTAATGGAAAGTATGATCAAAGAACTGAAAGAAATCAGGAGAATAGTGCATAAACAGGTAGAGAATATCAATAAAGAGATAAACATTACAAAAAAGAAATCAAATGAGATTCTAGTAATGAAAAGTACAATACTGAAATGAAATCTCATTTGAAGCTTTCAATTGCAGATTTGAGCAGGTGAAAGAATCAGTGAACTCTAAAATGTAAACTAAAATTATCTAGTGACTTAAAAAAATTTCCAGTGACTTGTCAGGTACAAAGGATCCTCAATAAAATTAACATCAAATATATCAACAGAAATTCATGGAGGACAAAAAGTAATGGTATGACTTTTTAAAAATGTTATAAGAAAAAAAACTTGTCAATTAAGAATACTGTATCTGGCAAAAAATCCTTCAAAAATAAAAACATTAATACATTTCCAGATGAAAAAAAGCTGAGGGAGTTTATCACTAGTAAACTTGCCTTACAAGGAATAAATACTAATGCAATCTATCAGGCTTGAAATAATAAACACTAGACAGTAACCTAAAACAATATGAAGAAATAAAGATAAAGAACACTTGTAAAGGTCACTACACAGGTTAATACAAGAGCCAGTATTATTGTATTTTTAGTTCATACTCTCTATTTTTATTTCCTATATGGTTTAAAATACATATATATAAAGCTAAGTGTAAATTTATGTTAGTGGTAAAACAATGAATAAAGATGAAATTGATGCAATAACAACCTAAAGGAAAAGGAATGGAGCTGTAAAGGAGTACACTCAATAGTATTGAGGCTAAGTTCATATCAATTCAAACTAGAGTGTTATAACTTTCACAAATTTGGGATATTAGATTAATCCACATAATACACATAAGAAAATATATTAAAATATACACAAAAGGAAGAATCAATTAAAAAATACAGTCTAACTATATACTATCTTTTAGAGAGTCACTTTGAATCCAAAGATACAAATAGTTTGAAAGTGAAAGGATAGAAAAAGATGTTCCATGCCAATGGTAACCACAACAGCTTGAGTGACTATGATAAAAAATAGACTAAGTAATAAAGTTATAAGATAAAAAGAGGGATATAACATATAGATAAAAACATCAATTCATTAAGGTTTAATGACTATTACACATATACATCAGAGTTTCAAAATATATAAAGCAAACATTGATAGATTTAAAGAATAGATATTTCTGCAAAAATCCAGGAGATTTTGTACCCCATTTTCAATAACAGATAGAAAATCTTGGCAGCAAATCCATAAGGAAGTAGAGGAATTGAACAACAGCGTAAACCAACTAGAACTAACAGACATAAATAGAACATGCCACCCAACAACAGCATAATACACATTCTCCTAAAGTGTATATGGACAATTCTAAATGACAAACAAATGTTAGGCCAAAAAAAATCATGTTTCAACAAATATAAAAAGTTGAAATCTTTTGACTCTATATCACAATGGAAGGAAATTAGAAATAAACAGAAGGATAAGGAAAACCAAGACCCAACTGAGTATCATCTACAAGAAACCCACTTTAAGCATAAAGATGCATATATATTAAAATATATATTTCTGGATGTAGAAATAGGAAGAATGCTAACACTAATCAATGAAAGTGGGAATAGAAATATTAATTTTAGAGGAAATTTCAGAGCAAGGAAAGTTATCAAGAAAATGGAGGGACATTACATAATGATTAAAAGTTCAATTCTCAAAAAAGTCATAACAGTCCTTAATATTGTTCTTTTGTTGGTTGTTATTGTTGTATTCGCAATGTATATCAGCCTTAAACTTGCTAATTCCATTTCTAAATATAAGTCAGAAAACAGTGTTAAATGGCTTATATTAATCATTAATCTTCCCAAATCAAACCTTCAAGAGGAAAATCAAATAGCATTAGTCTTCGGTACCTATAAAATATACATACATTTTGTCAAGATACAATAAAGAAAATGCATGCAATATTCTACCATGTAAACCCTTGCATATTAGATAAAATATGTGTCTCTTCTGAGCAACTACTACTGAGAAACCTGTTCAAATGAAAATTTTTTCATCTACCTAATTCTTTATCTGTGCATAGAATTTTGCCTGAACTTGAGGGGCCTGGGTGACTCAGTCATTAAGCTTCTGCCTTAGGCTCAGGTCATGATCCCAGAGTCCTGGGATTGAGCCCCTCATTGTGCTCCTGGCTCAGCAGGAGGCCTGCTTCCCCTTCACCCCCTCTCCCCTGCTTGTGTTCCCTCTCACTGTGTGTGTGTCTCTCTCTCTGTCAAATAAATAAATACAATCTTCAAAAAAAGAAGAAGAAATTTGCCTGGCCTAACATTCTATCCAGGAAACATCTGAAATACATTAGACTAAACTCCTGAATCAGCTACAGCATAGAAATTATCAACCCATTGAAATTAAAATTTTACCTACGTGGCTTCCACTGTCAAGTCAATTGTTGATCATTAGATTTATGGACAGACATGCCCCCCTAGTGGTTCCAATGGGGAAAAAGAAAACTGGACAGTCCTGGCTATTGTCATTTTTGCTGGTAAATTGCTGTCTTCAGAGAAGGCTGATTTAATATCATATATATATATGCATGGCTTATGAGTATCAGAGTTGTAGATGTAGTAAGTCCTAACTCAGAAGTATGTGAAATCTAATATTCTCATTAAATCGCCACGTCTCCATTCAAACATTTATTTACTTGTGTATATGTGTGTGTGTACCTATGTGTGTGCCTGTATGTAAAATAGAAATGATTTCTTTCCAAATGAAAGAGGACATTGCTGTCCATAGAAATACCTTTAGCAAAAATGTTGCAAAAATATCTTAGTGTTTCTCAAAAGGACCTAATCTAATGAATTATAAAACATACATAAAGTGATCCTCTCTAGAATGAAGAATTGAAACGAATTGAAACCAAACATATAGAATATGCTTTCTTGCACTAAAAGTGTTAAAATTAAGTAACATTGTAAGGAATATGTAGTGGTATTTCTTGCATAGTATAGGAAGTTGGTCTGAGTTTACCTAACTCTAAGTTTAGATGTTGGTGTGTCTTGTTTAATGTAGAAGTATTAATACTGAGAGAGAGACAATGAATACAGTATGTATATTCAGTAAGTAATCCATGTGAATCCTATACTATATTATTTTGTGGAGTTAAAACTTTCTGTAATGTGCACAATAATTTTATGTGCACAATGTAATGTGCACAAAAATTTAATATTTTACAAGCCTGGATTTTTTGGTATTACCTCTTCTTAAATTTGGATCATGAATATTTAGTAAAATTTAGTAATTAAAAAACTTTTTTATGCTGAGTGAAATAAGTCAAGCAGAGAGAGTCAATTATCATATCGTTTCACTTCTTTGCGGAGCATAACAACACGGAGGACATGGGGAGATGGAGAAGAGAAGGGAGTTGAGGAAATTGGGGGGCAGATGAACCATGAGAGACTATGGACTCTGAAAAACCACCTGAGGGTTTTGAAGGGGCGGGGGGGTGGGAGGTTGGGGGAGCCAGGTGGTGGGTATTATGGAGGGCACGCATTGCATGGAGCACTGGGTGTGTTGTAAAACTATGAATTCTCTTATGCTGAAAAGAAATGAAATAAAAAAATTTAAAAAAAAACTTTTCTTGGGCATCTTGTACAAACAGTATGCTTGTATTGAGGTTTCTGACCTTTGTGAAGTATCAAAAGCATAGTAATTTCTCTAGTATTTTCAGGGAATCCAGCTTTTTAAGCAGCTTTATCTGCAAATATTTTTACAGTATTTCATATCATATTTAATAATTGTGTTAAAATTTAAAAGATAAATTAAGGGTTAGCACAGTGCAGTGTTTGATAAATACTTATTGAATGAATGCTATAGAACAAAATTGTTGATCCATATAACTGCCTTCTGAACTGATCTCAGAAACAAAATTAATTCCTTAAATAAAGAGTTTATCTTTTGAAAAGAAAACCCAGTATTTCTTCATTAAACTATCTCCAAAGGGAATATGATCACTTACTCTAAAGCTCTCTTCTTACTCATTTTCCAGGTACAATTCAATCTCATGTATCTTCCTTTTCCTTGTTTGGACTCAATAAAATTATTCACCTTGTCTTTGTTGAATATAATGCCTTACAATATTAGGCACTAAAAATACATGTTTGATTACTAAGGTGCCTGTCACTACACTGAATTACTTAAATGAAGAGAATGGAAAATTCAAATTAAAGATCAACATTTCTAATAACACAAGGAGAGGGTAGAGAAGAAGATTTAAACATTTGCCAAAGCAAAACAAGCTTGAGGGGGAATATTGTAGTGGTTTCATTTTAAATCATTCTATTAATGAACACCATTTATAATTGAATCTACTGTTGATGACAATATGAACTGATAAAATCATTTGGTGACTACGTGTGTGCTCAAGCTCTGTTTCTCATATTAGCTTTCCCTTTTTATAGGTTACTAACATGTAAAATATATTTAATTAGTTTGTCTTCGAGGTTTATTTGTTTAAAATAACTATCTTTAAGTACTTTGTTTATATTATGGTCCATATACTCTAAAGGAATTTTTTTTATTATTTGGAGAGCAGTAGTAAAATGCATCACCCTAAGACCTTGATGCAGCTAAAACAAGCAAAAACAAAATTATAGTCTAATATCCTTGAAATATTTTTTTGTTTCACAGTAAATGTGGATTGTTTCTTTAGCTTTGTTTTTTAACAGATGTGTATTTACATAATGTGAAGATTTAGTTAGACTTCTGAAAGGAAAATCACATCTCTATTTTACAATGGGACTAATATATGTATAAAGAATTAGATAAAGCAATTCAAAACAAGCACATGATTTACACTTCAGTTCTAAGGTACTCTTTGTACTTGAGGAGCTACAAGATGTATCACGAATGTGTAACACTATGCCTAATTTTTGACAGAGTGCATAAAGGTATACTTCATTGTAGAAAATTATTCTTTTCGCATCCTTGGGAAATCAACTTGTACTGCTGCAGTTCTTATTTTTTTTTAATTGTATGCTTGTGTGTTTCCTTGTGAATGTTAACTCTGAATCTTACAGAAATCCAAACCAGCAGCAACAGGTAACAAAAAACTTAATATCATATAATACAAAATTTCAAACATTTGGGCTACTATTGTGCCCTGAATTATTATATTTCATTACTTTGAGTAATTGTATACCAAAAAGACTTCTGTGCACCAAATTATCATCTTTCTTCCCTTTTCCCCCTAGAATGGAAGTGTTGATTGTGTACACACTATGTTCATATTACACATTTTTTATGATGAACATGAAAAGCAAGTTGCCATTATTCGAACTATATTTCCTATGGTAGTAATGTTTATTGGTTGTAGTGGTAAAGAAAAATATTTTATTATTTTAACAGTTTACTAACCTGTTAGCAGGAGGTGGACTGATATGTTACACATACTGAAATCTATTGCAACTCAGGCCAGGAACAAACTACTTTAATACAGAAGAGAACAAAGTATATTGTTCTGATTTTAGATTCAACACATTTGGATTCAACAAAAAAATAAAGATCTAAATTGAGGTCACAAATGTCTGAACAGAACTTGGATATTTTCTCCTTTCCCTGTTTGGTTAAAGACTTTTAGTGCTTAGTAGTGTCCGACCTTCAGTACTGAAAATCCTGAATCCTCTCAACTGATATAATGTGATAGAAGAAGAGAACTTAAAGAAAAAGCATTCAACATATCACAACTGCAAAGAAAAATAAACACATTCAACCATGTTACCTCTTTGACCTGATCTAAATGCATCATCTTAACAAATTTCTTTTATTTTACACTCACAGTAGTCCAAAAGTCAAAAGAACTAACTGACTAACTTAGGTTATCCTTTGATTTACCTTAAGAGACATTATGGAAGATAGGGAAAGATTTTGCAAAAATGGAAATAAGGTCATAAAAAAAAGCCAGATTGCTTCAGGCTTTTAAATAATATATAGAAATCAAAATTCAAAGAATGGTTCTCTTCATTCCTTTTGCATTACAATTCTGTACTATTAAGCAAACTTTAGGCAGTGTTTCTATTCTAAAAACTATAAGAAAAAGTTCAAGAAAGACAATATTACATTAAATATTCTTTTGATTTAATCCAACACCTTAGTAATAAAATTTCACAAAGTAAAATGAAAATAAAATAATGCTTCTGATACTATCTACTCAACAATCTACTGCAGTCAAATCCACAAAATAGAATAGTATTTTATAATATCTAGAAAAAAATACAAAACTAACATCAACATAAGAAATTTTATCCAATTGTTGAACTTTTATTTAAATGAGTTCTTTGTATTGTATGTCTAGCTCTGAAAACTTTAGCAATATGTTTGGTTTATTTTTTCTTGCAACCTGGGAGAAATAAAATTCCTTATACTGATTGAGAGAAGTAAAAAAAAAAAACCTCAGAGGAAATAAATCATCACATGCATGCAGGGCATCCTGTTTTTAAATTTAATTTATTTAATAGATTTATTTATTTATTTATTGTATAGATTTTATCTACTGGAAATCTTGTTCTTAGATTTTATATTATACTATTAAAACAATTAATATTTATAGGCATCTCATAAGCATTACCTCAATTTTCTAAGACAAGTATGGAACATTAAAAATAATTAATGGATATTAGAAACTATTGATGTGCATGTTCTCTTTTTATATTTTAACTTTTTATAAATATTTATTCCCTTCTGAATACTTATCATGAGCAAAAACTCTCAATGAAAACTACATGTTTTCTTAAATCCCTTCTTTCATGTGAGAGAAATTTTAGTGGTATATATCCGAACTGATGCCAGGATTCTTAAATTATATTTCATAGTAAAGCCTATATTTATGTTGTAGTTTCTTATGGTTAGAATCACATATTCTCTAAAAGTAGATAGTAAATTTACTATGCATACTCAAGGGCATAGGCTATTGTATCTCTGAGAGAGATACAAGCTGAATAACCTTACTTGTCTAGCTTCTTGCAAATGAGTTTGTCTCCTTTCAACATTTTGTCTTTTCCATGATAAATAGGAATGAAGAATGATCCTGTTTCAAAATTTCTTTTGTTTATAGTTTGCTATGTCTTTTAGTTACTGACTTTTCTTCATTTAATCTGTTTTTTGGTTTATGTACAAGTGTATTTTTCAAATTGCATTATTTCAGTGCTGGAGCACTTTGCTAAGCCATTTTTATTTCTTTCTCATTCGGATAGCTTTAGAGTGGCAGAACTTTTCCAGAGTGATATAAAGCTAATTCATAAGCTAATTATTATTTGAAATCTCTGTTAATGTCATAAAAGTAGTCAAGATAATATAGGTCAAAAGCAAAAGTACTTTATTGTGGCTCAGTTGGTTAAGCATTCAACTCTTGATTTTGGCTTAGGTCATGATCTCGGAGTCACGAGATTAAGTCCCATGTGAGGCTCTGCACTGAGCATGGAGCTTGCTTAAGATCCTTTCTCTCCCTCTGTCCCTTTCCCTGCTCATGCTCTCTCTCTATCTCACTCTCTCTCTCTCTCTCTCAAAAAAAAAAATTAAGTTAAATTTTAAAATTGGTTCCTCAAGCACACCAGGCTCATTTCAAGTGTTCAATAGCCACCTACGTCTAGTGGTTACTAGATTATATTAGACAGTACAGATCTAGTATATTTCTTTATCACTGAAATTTCTATTGGACAGCACTGCTCTATAGCGCTGTGCTTGTTCAGACTCATCCAAAACCCTCCACTTCCACTTCCAATAATAGTACTCTATTATTTCTACATGTCCTAGGAGGGTGTCTCATGTTACGGTCTATCCATTAGGAGTGCCTGTACAGTTTCTTTTCCTGTTCTGATTGCCCTCAGTTGATATCTCCCTGCCTTGAAGTCTTCTCAAAAGGATTCTCTGTTGTCATGTCAGAGTTTTGTCTCCCAGTACTCTCAAAGCACCATTCTCTCCATCAATATAAACTTTCAAAGCACTTTGCCATTTGTCTGCACCCAGGAATTTATTTTCTCCACTTTTATCTCTCCTTCAAAAAGCAAACTACAAAATCTTACATAACCTGAACCATACACAGGAATTTGCATGACCAAATTAAAATATTCAGTATCATATTCAGGTTACCAAGACTTTACAGTCTCTCTAAAGGCATTTGGAGGTGTACTTACTTTATATTTGATAATTAAGTCACCTTTTAGGATATTTCCTAAACAAACAAACAAAAAAATCTTCCCTGAAGATGATTTCGAAGTTGCTACCACCACTAGGAAAAATAGTTCTACAGTAACTTTGAAAATGCCTTCTTCCTTTTTCTCATTTTTATTTCAAAAACTTAAGGTGATTTTATACACAGAGTATACCGTAACTAACAAAATGCCAATCAATGCAATTTTATATTGATTCATAATCTGAAGCTACACTAATATCAATATTCTCCAGTTTTTATAGATTGATAGATAAAGATAGAATATACTTGCATCAGCTATTTCAACTATTTTGTTTCAACACATTGAATTAGATAGAAATTCAAGTACTATATTTGGATTTACTATATTTGGGTAATCTGCATCATAAAACTCCTTACTTTGTCTCATTCCACAAATCAGAATTAATATAAGGAAGGCAAAGATAATTGTTCTAAAGATGTTAAAATTGTTCTAAAAATGTTTGATGTGATATAGATGTGGTCTTCACATATTAGACACTGGGTCTTGGCATAAAATGAATTAATGAAAGGAATGAAAATAAGGTGGAAGCAAAAAATAGTTTAAAAATGAGATCATTGATGATAACCCCTAATCTCTGAAAATGCACTTTAAAGTTTCATAAGAATGTGACATGCTAATAGAGGTGCTGAAAAGTTAATTTAAGAAGTGCCAATTTCCTTTTAAAAAGTCAAAAAATGGGCCACCTGGGTGGCTCAGTGGGTTAAAGCCTTTGCCTTCAGCTCAGGTAATGTTCCCAGGGTCCTGGGATGGAGCCCTGCATCGGGCTTTCTGCTTGGCGGGGAACCTGCTTCCCCCCTCTCTCTGCCTATTTGTGATCTGTCTGTCAAAAAAATAAAATCTTTAAAAAAAGTCAAAAAAATATTGGGGCTCCTGGGTGGCTCAGTTGATTAGGCTTCTGCTTTTGGTTCAGATCATGATCTCTGAGCCCTGGGATCAAGCCCCATGTTGGGCTCCCTGATAGCAGGGTGTCTGCTTCTCTCTCTGCCACTCCCCTCTGCTTGTGTTTGCTGACACATAATCTCTCTCTCCCTCTCGAATGAATAAATAAAATCTTTAAAATTAAAAAAATTAAAAGTCAAAAATATCATTGGAATTTGGGATATTATTTTTCTTCACATTCATTTGCATATCTGTGGCCATAAACATGTCCATTTTAAGATTGCTTGATGTCTGCCTACTCAGAAGTGACTCAGGACACTCTGCAAATGAGGTCAGCATTTATTTCCAGTTTCCAGAGTATTCATGTCACATATTTTGCTTTTATAAATATAGGGGGGTTGACATTAAAAAGAAGTATGCACACATTATAAAATATTAAGAAAAGATATCACAATGGCATATCACTTTTCACACCCTCAAGAATGGCTATAATAAAAATAACAGATGAAAATAAGTGTTAGCAAGAATGTGGAGAAATAAAAACCCTCATATATTGCTGGTGATCATTCAAAATGGTTCAGTCACTTTGAAAAACAGTCTGGCATTTCTTCAAAAATCAAATGTAGAGCTACCATATGACCTATTATTTCACTCCTACGAATATACCAAAGGGAAGTAAAAACACTCACACAAAAACTTGTTAATGAATGTTCATTGTAGCATTATTCATAATTGCCACAAAGCCAAAAAAAAAACACCCAGATGTTTATCAACTGATGAATGGATAAATAATAGGCAGTATAGCCATATAATGGATTACTATTCAGCCATAAAAACAGATGAAGTACTGATACATGCTTTAATAGGGATGAACCTTGAAGACATGCTAAGTAAAAGAAGCCCACCACAAAAGACCACATATTATATAACTCATTTATATAAAGTATTCAGAATAGGCAAATCTATAGTCACAAAAAGATTAATGACTGCCTAATACTAAGGGAGTTGAGGATAAATAGGGAGTGAACGCTACTGGGTGTGAAGTTTCCCTTAGGGGTTATAGAAATATTATAAAATCAGAAAATGATGATAGATGCACAATCCCATGAACATATTAAAAAAATCATTGAATTGTACAGACTAAATGGATGAATCCTATGGTATATCAATAAAACTGTTTACAAAAACAATGAATACTGTTACGCTGAAAAGAAATAAAAATAAATAAATAAATAAAAAACTTTTAAATTTTCATGGAATAAACAACACCTCATAATCCCCCCCAAAACAGAAATACCTAGAATTAACATTTTGATATATGTTTAAGTATTATGACACACTTCTTATTTTTACATCAAAACAGCATATAAGAAAAAAACTGCATGTAAGAATGTAACATAACATTTTAATTAATGGTAAAATATACATATTCACAAACTTGGTATACAAAAGTTGACAATTCTCTACAAATTAATGTACACACTTAATGTACTACAAGTCAGTTTCAATAGTATATTTTTAGAAATTAAAAACATAATTGTATAAGTTTTTTAAAACAAAAATAAGAAAGAATAATGTGGGAATTTTTAGAATAATTATTCATAAACAGGTAGGAAATTATATTATGAAGTAACTAAGTGGATTAGTACTGGAATCAGTCTGGACATCTAGACAATGGAATAGAATAGCATATGACAAACAAAATTAAGTATAAGATATAATTTTCTATATGAAAAATATGGCATTTTAGATCACTAGGGAAAGGAAAGATGATAATTCAATAAATAATACTGGGATAATTGGCTAGCCATCTAGAAAGGACTTAAGTTACCTCACAGCCTATAGCAAAATAAATTTCAAGTGAATCAAAGATGTAGATACAAAATGAAATTTTTTTGTAATCTATTTTTTAATTAATTTTATTTTTTCAGTGTTCCAAGAGTCATTGTTTATGCACGACACCCAGTGCCCCATGCGGTACGTGCCCTCCTTAATACCCACCACCAGGCTTACCTAACTCCCCACCCCCCTCCCCTCCAAAACCCTCAGTTTGTTTCTCAGAGTCCAGAGTCTCTCATGGTTCATCTCTCCCTCAAATTTCCCCTAATTCACTTTTCCTTTCCTTCTCCTAATGTCCTCCATGTTCTTCCTTATGCTTAACAAGTAAGTAAAACCATATGATAATTGACTTTCTCTGCTTGACTTATTTCACTCAGCATAATCTCCTACAGTCCCATCCATGTTGATGCAAAAGTTGGGTATTCATCCTTTCTGATGGAGGTGTAATATTCCATTGTATATATGAACCATATCTTCTTTACTCATTCATCTGTTGAAGGGCATCTTGGCCCTTTACACAGTTTGGCAATTGAGCCATTGCTGCTATGAATATTGGGGTATATATAGCCCTTCTTTTCACTGCATCTGTATCTTTGGGCTAAATACCAAGTAATGCAATTGCAGGGTTGTAGGGAAGCTCTATTTTTAATTTCTTAAGGAATCTCCACACTGTTTTCCAAAGTGGCTGCACCAACTTGCATTCCCACCAGCAGTGTAAAAGGGTTACCCTTTATCCACATCCTCTCCAACACTTGTTTCTTGTCTTGTTAATTTTGGCCATTCTAACTGGTGTAAGGTGGTATCTCAATATGGTTTTGATTTTAATTTCCCTGATGGCTGATGATGATGAACATTTTTTCATGTGTCTGTTAGCCATTTGTATGTCTTCTTTGGAGAAGTGTCTGTTCATATCTTCTGCCCATTTTCTGACGTGATTATCTGTTTTGTGTGTGTTGAGTTAGAGGAGTTCTTTATAGATCTTGGATATCAGCCCTTTGTCTGTACTGTCATTGCAAATATCTTTTCCCATTCCCTGGGTTGCCTCTTTGTTGACTGTTTCCATTGCTGTGCAGAAGCTTTTAATCTTGATGAAGTCCCAAAAGTTCATTTTCGCTTTTGTTTCCTTTGTCTTTAGAGACATGTCTTGAAAAAAGTCACTGTGGCCGATGGAGTAACCTCAAAGAGGTTGCTACCTATTTTCTCCTCTAGGGTTTTGATAGATTCCTGCTTCATGTTGAGGTCATTTATCCATTTCGAGTTTATCTTTGTGTATAGTGTAAGTGAATGGTCGAGTTTTATTCTTCTATACATAGAGGTCCAATGTTCCCAGCACCATTTATTGAAAACATTGTCTTTTTTTCCCCACTGTATATGTTTTCCTGCTTTGTCGAATATTATCTGACCATAGACTTGCGGGTCCATATCTGGACTCTCTACTCTATTCCACTAGTCTATGTGTCTGTTTTTGTGCCAAAACCATGCTATCCTGGTGATCGCAGCTTTATAGTAAAATGTGAAATCAGGCAACGTGATGCCCCCAGCTTTGTTTTTTTTTTTTTTTCTTTTTCTTTTTCAAAGTTTCCTTAAAAATTCAGGGTCTTTTCTGGTTCCATACAAATTTTAGGATTCTTTGTTCTAGCACTTTGAAAAATGCTGGTGGAATTTTGATCGGGATGGCATTAAAATGTAGATTTCTCTGGGTAATATAGACATTTTAACAATATTTGTTCTTTGGATCCATGAGCATGGATCCATGCTTTTCCATCTTTTTGTGTCTTCTTCAGTTTCTTTCATGAACATCCTATAGTTCCTCAAAAGATCCTTTACCTCTTTAGTTAGGTTTATTCCAAGGTATCTTATGATTCTTGGTGCTACAGTAAATAGAATCAATTCTCTAATTTCCCCTTCTATATTTTCATTGTTAGTGTATAAGAAAGCAATTGATTCCTATACATTGATTTTGTATCCTGCCACATTACTGAATTGCTGTATGAGTTCTAGTAGTTTGGGGGTGGAGTGTTTGGATGTTCCATATAAAGTATCATTTTATCTGCAAAGAGAGAGAGTTTGACTTCTACTTTGCCAAATACGTTTTATTTCTTTTTGTTGTCTGATTGATGTTGTTAGGACTTCTAGTACAGTATTGAACAATAGTGGTGAGAGTGGGCATCCTTGTCGTGTTCTTCGTCTCAAAAGGAAGGCTGTCAGCTTTTAGACATTGAGAATGATATTCACTGTGGGTTTTTCATAGATAGATTTTATGAAATTTAGGAGTGTTCCCACTATCCATATACTTTGAAGAGTTTTAAACAAGAACATATGCTGTATTTTGTCAAGTGCTTTTTCTGCATCGAGAGGACCATGTGTTTCTTCTCTCTTCTCTTATTGATTTGTTCTATCATATTGATTGACTTGTGAATGTTGAACCACCCTTGCATCTCAGGGATAAATCCCACCTGGTCCTGAAGGATAATCCTTTTAATGTACTGTTGGATCCTATTAGCTAGGATCTTGTTGAGATTCTTAGCATCTATAATCATCAGGGATATTGGTCTGAAGTTCTCCTTTTTGGTGGAGTCTTTGCCTGGTTTGAGGATCAAGGTAATGCTCGCTTCATAAAAAGAGTCTGAAAGTTTTCCTTCTGTTTCCATTTTTTGAAACAGCTTCAGCAGAATAGGTATTATTTCTTCTTTGAAGGTTTGCTAGACTTCTCCAGGAACTCTGTCAGGTCCTGGGCTCTTGTTTTTGGAGAGGTTTTTTGTTTCAATCTTGTTACTACATATTGGTATATTCAGGTTGTCAATTTCTTCTTGTTTCAGTCTTGGAAATTTATAGGTTTCCAGGAATGCAGCCATTTCTTCTAGGTTGCTTAACTTATTGGCATATAGCTGTTGATAATAATTTCTGATGATTGTTTCTATTTCCTTGCTGTTAATCATGATCTCACCCTTTTCATTCATGATTTTATTAATTGTGTCCTCTCTATTTTCTGTTGGATTAGTTAGGCCAAGGTTTATCAATCTTATTATTTCAAAGAAGCATCTTCTAGTTTCATTGATGGGTCTTACTATATCTCAAGTTTATAACTCATTGACCTCTGCTCTAATCTTAATTATTTTCCTTCTTGTGTGTGGGGTTGGCTTAATATGTTGTTGATTTTCCAGTTCCTTAAAATGTAAAGAGAGTTGGTGTATTCTGGATTTTTCAATTTTTTTTGAGAGAGGCTTGGATGGCTATGTATTACCCCTTAGGACCGCCTTTGCTGTATCCCATAGGTTTTGGACTGATGTGTATTCATTCTTCTTGGTTTCCATGAATTGTTCCATGAATTGTTTCCATGAAAAGTTCTTTGATTTCCTGGTTGATCCAAACATTCTTGAGGATGGTCTTTAGCTTCCAAGTGCTTATACTCCGTCCAAACTTGTGTGTGTGTGTGTGTGTGTGTGTGTGTGTGTGTGGTTGAGTTCCAGTTTCAAAACATTGTTATCTGAGAATATGCCAAGAATAATCTCAATATTTTGGTATTGGTTGAGCCCTGATTTGTGACCCAGTATGTGGTCTCTTCTGGAGAAAGTTCCATGCATGCTTGAGAAGAATATGAATTCTGTTGTTTTAGGGTGGAATGTTCTATATATATCTATGAGGTCCGTCTGGTCCAATGTGTCATTCAAAGCTCTTATTTCTTTATTGATTTTCTACTTAGATGATCTGTTTGTTGCTGAGAGTGGCGCATTAAGATCCCCTACAATTAATGTGTTCATATCAATATGACTATTTTGATTAACAGTTTTCTTATGTAGTTGGCTGCTCCCACATTGGGAACATAAATATTTACAGTTGTTATATCTTCTTGGTGTATAGACCCTTTAAGAATGATGTAGTGTCCTTCTGTATCTCTGGTACAGTATTTAGCTTAAAATATAATTTATCTGATATGAGAATCACTACCCCAGCTTTATTTTGAAGCCAGTTGGCATGAAAGATGGCTCTCCACCCCTTCACTTTCTGTCTGGTTGTATCTTTAGGTTCCAAATGGGTCTGTTTTAGACAGCATATGGATGGGTCCTGTCACTTTATCCTGTTTGCAACCCCGTGCCATTTTATGGGAGCATTTAGGCCATTCAAGTTGAGAGTAATTATTGAAAGAAAACTTTTTATTGACATCATGTTGCTTGAGAAATCCTTGTTTCTATAGACTGTCTCAGCACATTTCTATTCTATGTTACACTTGTGTTCTTTCTTCTTTTATAGAACACCCCCCTTGATATTTCTTGTAGTGCCTGCTTGGTGGTCACATACTCTTTTAAACCTTGCCAGCCTTGGAAGCTCTTTATCTCTCATCCATGTTGAATGTCAGCCTTGCTGGATAAAGTATTCTTGGCTGAATGTTCTCCTCATTTAGTGCCCTGAACATGTCTTGTCAGCCCTTTCTGGCTTGCCAGGTTTCTGTGGACAGGTCTGATGTTATTCTTATGGTTCTTCCTCTGTATGTAAGGAATCTCTTCCCCCTAGCTGCCCTTAGGCCCTCTTGAATAAAGTATGATTTGTGAATTTCACAATTTGGTGTCTGGAGGTCTTTCTAGATTTGCTGATCTTGGGGGGGTGTCCTTTCTGCCTCTGGGACATGAACACTTGTTTCATTTGACAGACTAGGGAAATTTTCATCCAGAATTTGTTCAACTATATCTTCTAGTCTTTTAGACTCAATGATAACTATATCTTCTATATCTTCTAGAAGACTATATCTTCTAGTTTTGTAGAAGATATAGAAAATATAGTTGTGATATAGCAGCATTATCTTTCTCCACCCCTTCAGGGATTCCAATAATTCTGATGTTGGAACGTTTCATGGTGCTATTTATTTCCCTAATTCTGTTTTCATGGCCTCTAAGCTATTTGTTCCAGGCCTTCTCCTGATCCTTATTTTCTATCAGTTTGTCTTCTAGAGCACTGATTAGATCTTCTGCCTCAGTTACCCTAGCTCTCCATTGATGTTTATGACACCACAGAGATCCAGAAGTGTATAATCTTACATCTCAGGCTGATTTCATGGGTGTTCACAGTGTTTTGGTAGATATTTAGCTCACTTTAGGGGACTGGTTGAAACAGAGTCTCCTACTTCTCCTTCATCTTGCCCCTCCTCCCACAAAATAAAATTTAAAAGTATTTCAACTTTTGTTTATCATATTAACAAAGATGGAAAGAAATATTCCTATGAATTACTGACAATGATGAAGAAACTAATTTTCATACATCATTACTAGGTGTACAAATGTGTACATACTTTGAAGGTCAACATGGTACAAAGTAAAAAGAAAAACAAAATGTCTTTAAAATGTTTCCTTTGAGGTCACAATTTTACTTCTAAAAATTTTTCTTAGTCAGGATACCATTAAAATCCTGGAGGAGAACACAGGCAGTAACCTATTTGACCTCTTAGCAACTTCTTACTAGACACAACACTGGAGGCAAGGGAAACAAAAGCAAAAATGAACTATTGGGATGAACTATTTCATCTTCAGCAAGATAAAATCTTCTGCACAGTGAAGGAAACAATCAACAAAACTAAAGGGCAACCTATAGAATGGGAGAATATATTTGCAAATGACAGATCTGATAAAGGGTTAATATCCAAAATCTATACAGAACTTATCAAACTCAACACCCAAAACACAAATAATCCAGTTAAGAAATGGGCAGAAGACATGAAGAGATATTTCCCCAAAGAAGACATCCAGATGCCTAACAGACAAATGAAAAGGTGCTCAACATCACTCATCATCAGGGAAATACAAATAAAAACCATGATGAGATACTACATCACACCTGTCAGAATGGCTAAAATTAGAAACAGAAAAAACAGCAGGTATTGGTGAGGGTGCAGAGAAAGGAGAACACTTTTGTACTGTTGGTGTGAATGTGAAGTGATGCAGACACTGTGGAAAACAGCATGGAGGTTCCTCAAAAAGTTAAAAATAGAACTGACCTACCCTGCAATTGCACTACTAAGTATTTTACTGCAGGATACAAAATTACTGATTTGAAGGGGTACATGCACTCCAATGTTTATAGCAGCATTATCAAAAATAGCCAAATTTTAGAAAGAGCCCAAATGACCATCGACTGATGAATGGATAAAAAAGTGGAATATATATTCTCTGCCATCAAAAGAATGAAATCTTGCCATTTACAATGATGAGGATTAGGCTAGAGTGTATTATGTTAAGTGAAATAAGTCAGTCAGAGAAAGACAAATATCATATGATCTCAGTCATATGTAGAATTTAAGAAATAAAACAGATGAACACACTGGGGAAAGGGGAGGAGAGAGAGAAACAAACCGTGAGAGATTCTTAATGATGGAGAACAAACTGAGGGTTGACAGAAGGAGGTGAGTGGGGGATAGGCTAGATGGATGATGGCTATTAAAGAGGGCACTTGTGATGATAACTAGGTATTGTATCTAAGTAATGAATCACTGATTTCTACTCCAGAAACCACTATTGTACTGGATGGTGACTACTTTTTTTAATAAATAAATAAAAATATATCTAAGTGATAAGGATATTCTTTGTAGGTTAAGGATATGGTGTGAGATTTAATAGTGAAAAATTGAACCTAATTATTTACCAACTCAAGCAAAATTTGACACACATATGCAACTGATTATTATGCAAATATTAAAAGGAAAATATTGAGCTTCTCAAAGATGCTGGTGGGATGTTGTTCAGAACAAAAATAGATTCAACATATTAAGATGAAAAGAAAGAGAGATCCAGAGACACTCAGAGAGAGAAAAGAAACTGGAATCAATAAAAGATAAACTCCACAATTTCAATAGTCCATTATCTTTGTATAATGGAATCACACATTTTAATTACACATTTTTGTCTTCATTTCTATTTTCCTTAAGGAACATATATTGTTATGATAAATTTTGTTTCCATATGCTTTATATAGACTACAATCCAAGTCTCAAACTGACCAAAGAGTAGCTCACAAAGGGGACATATCCAAGTAGATTCAAGAACCTCAGTAAACTACAAGAGAAATTAATAGAAACCAAAGCCAAACATACCAAATTAAAGTGCTGAAAACTAAAGGCAAAAAAAAAATTTGAATGAAGCCTTGTAAAAATTAGGCATTACCTAGAAATGAATGTAATAGCCTGAACTGTGTCTCCAAAAATTTTTATGTAAAAGTCCCAACTCCTAGTACTTCAGAATGTGACCCTATTTGGAGACAGATTCTTTAGAGAAATAATAAGTTAAAATGAGGTCATATGGGTAGGGTCTAATCCAATATTACTGGTGTCCTTAAATAAGAAAACAATATGCACACATGAAGATGGAAAACCATATGAAGGCACAGGGAAAAGACGGCCATCTACAAGCCAAGCTGTGGACAATGAGAGGGAAAACAACAACAACAATTTTAAGAGAATGTCTTCCCTACTCTTAGTTTTGACTCCTGTGAGCTCCCACTGGGTGTTTGTTGCCACTGTAATGAGACTGCTGGGGGACTGAGTCAAGAGAATTGAAAGAAATAACACAAATGGGAATTTATAACACTCTTTCTGACTGCTAATGATTTCTTTCCTCCTCTCTGAGAAAGAAACAGTGGGATTCTCCTGAAGAAGAAATCTAAAATGTCAGTGACTGGGAACAATGGTGGTTGTATGTATTATCCTTTTAGTCTTCAACTCCTTGTATTTTACTATATATCATAGAGTTAGACACATTCATGAAAAATTTTATATAACTTAAGATGTAACATCAGGTTTACTTATAAACCAATTGTTTACTTTAAGTCCAATACAGTTTCCCTACTGTTTTCCAATTAGTTGAATGTCTCAGCTTTAGTTTACTGTTGCACTTTTTGTTTGTTTTTGCTTGTTTTAGTTCTTTGCATAGGAAAAGCTTTAGGTGTATCAGAACTAACAAGGGAAAGAATAATCAAATGAGTTCTAGCTTCAATTTCATCTCCAGCTCTGTGACCTTGGACAAGTAATTTAAACTCTGTTTTATCAGGTAAAAATAATTAGTTTGGATGAGATAATTAATAATTAATAGGTTTCTTGCAGTTCTAATATTCTGACTTCTTGGGCTGTGTAGTAGACATTATAATGTGTTCCCAAATTCCCACTCCCTTGCCCATGACTGCTGGCTGATATTCCTATCCTGGAATTGCTTTCATTTGAGAGTCTAGTCATACAAGGGCATGCTCCTACATCCAATGACTTGTAGGTAGGGGAATATAAATGTCCATTCCCCTCATCCAAACTCTGAACACTTATGAAGGGTTATCCTATTTTCACAGAACACTGTCAGGTTAACTGAGACTTATTCTGAGGACAACTTTTGCAACACAACTTCTCCCTTTTTAAACCAATGCATAATTGATATATAACATTATATTGGTTTCAACACAATGTACAACACAGTGTACAACACAATGATTCAATGTTTCTATGTATTGCAGGATAATCACCACAATAATCCTCATTAACATCCATCATCTCTATCCAATCTTGTTACCTTCCTTTCACCTAAAAGGTATAAATTCTGAAAGAATTTCCTAATAAAATTACAGCATGCTAATCTTTTCTCAGAGTCTGCTTCCCAATGAGCCCAGACTTCAACAAATTGGAAATAGTATTTCCCTTCTCTGGGGATTTTATTTTTCCTCTGTCTCCATGGTGTTCACATTCCATAATGTATTATACTTATTGTATGTTTTTATGCATATTTTTATTTCCTACTAATTTCAACTTTTTCAAGTCAGAAACAATGCATTTAAAAAACTTATTCATAACAACTAACATTTGTTCATTATTTGTTGGTTGAGTAAAGGCATAAATGAAATTATATTGTAATAGTCATAATTTTCCCTGCTTGATCTCTCTAGAATCACCAAAAAACATTTTATAAGTTTTTCTGTTTATTATAGTGGTTGTGATTTCCCTAATCTAATGAATTGTTTTCATAATTTTTGTGTAATTCTGTTGGTTTTGTGACATCTTTACAGTCATGTGATAATTAGGGTTGTATTACTGGCAATGAAGGTATTAAATACTGGGATTCTATGATGGGTTTTCTAACTGGTTTGTCAATAGTAAACTTAAAACTTTAATTGTTCAAACTAACAAAGAAAATTTAGGCTACATCAAGGATTTAAAAGGAAGTTTCCTTGCTTTCTATTGTATTTTTAAAGCCAGTTGGTTATTTTTATTATTTTTTTTTACTATTCAAGTTTCATTTTTAACCATATATGGTTGGAATAGAAGTTCTTTCAAATATTATAACATGATACTATTCTTAAAAGTGAAATCCATAGGTATAATCAGTTGCTATTCATTTGAAAGTCAAAAATAAGAATGCCATATAATTTGTAATTGCACTGTCAATTTCATTCTTTGTCTAGGCTTTCACTTCTAAAGAGTGTTCCATTTAGTGGAGGTTTTTAGAATAAAGTAAGAGACCAATCAAGTACTATACGGCCTTTGCATTGTATTAGACCTTTTCCAAAGCTTTCCCTTCTATTTTCCAAATTATGTTTCTGTAATTCATGACCTTACAAGTTCTCAGTGATTTTCTTTTATGTTCAATCTCAGATGCCCTTTCAATATATGGTGTCATAACTCATATTCCCCTCTTAAAGAAATAAAGAAAAAAAGAAGAAAGAAAGGGAGAAAGAAAGAAAGAAAGACAGACAGAAAGCCTCCACACTGAAGATCCATTCAAACCATTCTACTTTTGTATCACTCAGGAATCACTGAGGAATACTTGAGTATTCCTCAGCTACCATCTTTGGAGTTTTCATTTCAAATAAAAAATAGCAACTTCTATCTTGAAGATACTAAACAGCATAAAACATGAGCATTTCTATATTGCCACACCAAAAGTCCCAAAGACAAGCCAAAATCACTTTAAGCATCTATTGCAATCAGATGCATTTGTCAACATTGGTAACAAAGTCATCACCTATTTTGCTAGTATCAGAATTATCTCAGTCAGATTCTACATTAACCTCTACCATTCTTCCACCAAATTGTTTCAAGAAGATACTTCCTAAAAAATATAATTTTAAAAGGCATAGTATAACTATTCCATGGATTTAGGTATATAAGAACTTACCCAAAGTGATATCCAGGACATCTTGAGTAAAAGGAAAAGGAAATATTAGAAAATAATATTAGTGGCCTGATAATATTGAAAAATTAATAAAATGTTAAGGAAGGCACTTGAAGGCACTTGTTAAGGAAGGACGAGAACTGGGTGTTATACACAACTAATGAATTGTTGAACACTACATAAAAAATTAATGATGTAACATATGTTGGTTAATTGAACATAATAAAAAATTTTAAAAATGTGTATATATATATTTGGCCAATCATAGAACAGAATGTAGAAGTTATACAAGAAACTGTTATCATCAGTTATGTTCGGACAGTCAGGAGAGGAGGATACTTGGGGTAAGAAGAAACCATGAAATATTTCTTTATATATGGTTGTGTAGTAATTATTAAATGGAGTATGTATGGACCAGGTAGTTAAAATGAAGCAAAGTAGTTAAAGGGCAAGGAGTAAATATTATCATTCTTTTTTAAATTATTATGTTCAATTAGCCAACATACTAAGTTAGTTTTTGATGTAATGTTCAATGATCATTGGTTGCGTGTAACACCTAGTGCTCACCACTACATGTGCCCTCCTTAATACCTATCATACTGCTACCTCATCCACCTACCCCTGTCCCTTCTGTAACCCTCAGTTTCTTTCCCAGAGTCCAGAGTCCCTCATGGTTTGTCTCCCTCCCTGATTTTTTCCCATTTAGTTTTCCCTTCCTTTCCCTGTGGTCCTCCATGCTATTCCTTATGTTCCACATATGAGTGGAATCATATGATAACAATCTTTCTCTGCTTGACTTATTTCACTTAGCATAATACCCTCCAATTCCATCCATATCGATGCAAATGGTGGTTATTCATCCTTTCCAATGGCTAAGTAATATTCCATTATATAATAGAGCTACCCTACGACCCAGCAATTGCACTACTAGGTATTTACTTCAAAGATACAGATGTAATATTACCATTGTTTAGCATCTATTAACTTTTATCCTCTTCTCAAAGCAAAACTACTTTCCTTCTTTGGTGTATTAGAAATGGAATCCCCATGTGAAGCATTTTTCCCTATCTAGAATAATATCTCATTTTTCATACCAGCTTCATATATTTCTTATTTGTCTTAAAACATTCATTACAATGACTCTCTACATGAAAACCTATGACCATCCCAATGACAATCTCTTACCACGTCAGTGCAAGACAAGGTGGGCAAAGATCCAAGTAGGAAAGACCAATTATCAAATTCATCAATTAGGGCCCTGCTTGTATCTTTTTTATCAACTTAATTTATTGCTTGAAGATTTCATTTTATTACAATCAATAATCACTTTAAGTGAATGATAATCTAAGTTTCACAAGCATGTTAGAATTTCACAGTCTGCTTTTATCAGCAAAGTCTTAGTCAATATTTTTGCAAACCAATACCTATTACCAGTATATAATAGATCTTATGTAAGCTAACATGGGTTATATCTTTTTCCCCCTATTTATTTATTTATTTACTTTAAAATTTTTATTTATCTTTTTAATTTCTTTTCAGTGTTCCAGAATTCATTGTTTATGCACCACACCCAGTGCTCCATGCAATATGTGTGCCCTCCTTAATACCCACCACCAGGCTCATCAAACCTCCCACCTCCCTCCCCTCCAAAGCCCTCAATTTCTTTCTCAGAATCCACAGTTTTTCATGGTTCATCTCCCCCTCCAATTTCCCCAAACTCACTTTTCCCATCCATCTCCCCATGTCCTCCGTGTTATTCCTTATGCTCCACAAATAAGCAAAACTATATGATAATTGACTGTCTCTGCTTGACTTATTTCACTCAGCATAATCTTTTCCAGTCACATGCATGTTGATACAAAAGTTGGGTATTCATCCTTTCTGATGTAGGCATAATACTCCATAGTATATATGGGCCATATCTTCTTTATCCATTCGTCCATTGAAGGACATCTTGGTCCTTTCCACAATTTGGAGACTGTGGCCATTGCTGTTTATGAACACTGGGGTACAGATGGCCCTTCTTTTCACTAAATCTGTATCTTTGGGGTAAATATGCAATAGTGCAATTGCAGCTTCATAGGGAAGCTCTATTTTTAATTTCTTAAGGAATCTCCACACTGTTTTCCAAAGTGGCTGCACCAACTTGCATTCCCACCAACAGTATAAGAGGT